>JAODAL010019783.1:0-71090 GCA_025379985.1 Phyllomedusa bahiana | reverse complement strand
ACGGAAAAGGGGTATTTTTTGGCGGTGAAAAAGACGGTTCTTGGAGTCACCACAGCAAAAACAACGCTTAATTAACCCCTGGATGTAAATTGCGCAAAAGAATTGAGCAGCCAAAAACTACTAGCTTTGTAGTTGTGTTACAATTGCGTGTTTCTACGCTTACACAACAAGAGAAAAAATTGTAATTAACCTTCGCTTGTGAATTATGCTACAGGAAAATTGTATATTTTGGGTGAAAAGACGGTTTATTTTTGTCACCACAGCAAAAAAAACCAAATTTAAACCCCCTGGATGTAAATTGCGAAAAAAGAATTGAGCAGCCAAAAATGAAGTGGTATTTGTATTGTAAAAACGCTGTTTCTTTAAATAAATACAACAGGAACTGGCTTAGATCCCCCTTGGATATTCAATGTGCCGTGAGCAGATAGCATTAAAATGTATATGCAGCTGCAGTGGACGCACTGTGGACTTCAGATCCAATACACCAAAAAATCTGAAATAGAACATTAAGAGAAGCAGTCTCTGAGACAAGCTGAGACACCCCACAAAAATCGCTGTATAAAAGTTCTTCAGTAAGAGCTATCATAAGCAGCCGCGGCAGCACCTTCCCTAGTCAGTACAGTGAGAGGAGTGTGAGCTCCCAGCGTTGCGCCCGGACTTATATAGTGCGGTGACATCACAGAATCCCGCCGGTCCCCTGATTGGCTTCAAACCCCTGCACATGTCATGCAGGCTATGACCTTCTTCCTCCAGAGTGCTTTGCCCCATTTTAACGCCATGGCTCGCAGCCATTTTATCAATCAAAAGCACACTTCGTTCACCCGAAGTACCCCAAACTTCGACTTCGTTCAAAAACGAAGTTTTCCTGAAATTCTAAACGAATTCCACTTCGTGAGAATCAAGTCCCCCATCTCTATGTATTACCAGCCAGCTTTTTTCACTTATCTAAACTGTTTGAAAAGTGAATTAGTGGGTTGGTAATCCACCAGACTTCAAACACAGTAATTGATGATGTAGAAACAAACAAAAGTTGCCCACCAACATTCGGTCTCCAGTCAATTATTTGTGGGCGTAAGCTGTAT
This sequence comes from Phyllomedusa bahiana, assembly GCA_025379985.1. Classification (NCBI taxonomy): domain Eukaryota; kingdom Metazoa; phylum Chordata; class Amphibia; order Anura; family Hylidae; genus Phyllomedusa; species Phyllomedusa bahiana. Next base: position 70,008 of record JAODAL010019783.1, on the reverse strand, counting down.
TTGGAGCAAGGAGAAAGCCCATGGATCTTTTGGGCAATACAAACTATGTAGAACTACAGATATCCTCCAGCTCCTTTCTAAAAATGAAAATTACTTTATTCCATTTCTTTAAAATCCAAGATAGCAAAATGAAACAGCTGACGCGTTTCGGGTACATTGTGTCCCTTTATTCCATTCGAAAGAAATGGAATAAAGCAATTTTCATTTTTATAAAGGAGCTGGGGGATATCTGTTACTTGAAACACCTTTCTTAACAATTTAGACAAGTGAAAGAAGCTTACTTGTAATAAAGGCAGTTTAATTGGAGCGCAGTTAAAACCGCACCAAAACTGCCCTAACCTAGATTTATGTATAATTTTGGTACAAATTTCTATTAAGCTGTTATGTTGGGATACATTGATAACCCTATATGTATCTGAGTAGCACTATTGGACTTATGTATGGACTTGTTTTTCCTGAAAATAGTTACCACCATAATTGTCCTACCAACAAAAGCCTCTAAGACGAGGAAGGGCACCGCCCGAGCATGAATGGGAGTTGGAAAGCATAGAAGCTATCACTAACTCACCCGTCTCGAGGCCAAGATGCCAGTTGGAATCTAATCAGCATTAAAGGGGTTTTGCCACGATCTCATTTCATTCCTCCTGCATCCAGCTCTTCAGCTCTGTGTGCTCAGAAGGGGGGCGTGTGTGATTTGTTGAATTGCATATCATGTGACCCAGCAGGATGACATCACCAGGCCTTTCCTCTCTGTAGTCAAAGAAAGGTCTGTTTACACATAGTGCTGTGTAGCTCAGAGGTAAACTTTTTGCTTCACTGGAACAACATCCAAAGTAAAGGAGCACAACGACCGGCACTAGGGGGTTAATTTTCACTCACTTACTGCATCTCACGGTTACTGAATCAATGTTCCAATGGGCACTCTAGATCTCTTTAAACGTAGGTGGTGCTCTGCCCAAGAAAGAAAGTGCACAGAATCCAGACATCGATATACAGGTAAAGGCGGCACTCACCGGCGGCGAAACGATCGTTGGCATGTAGCAGCTATCTGTCCCGTCCCGAGGATTTTTATGCCGCTTATTTGAATAAAGACGTTTTTCTGGAATCGGTGAGTGCCGCCTTTACCTCTATATCGATTTTTGCTTCACAGCACAAGGGTATTAGGTTCAGATCCCTGCAGGAACCAAACCTGTGGATTTTTTTTCTCTTTATCAATGCACATACCTCATTGAGGTTTCTTTTTTTTTAATTTATTTGCACCGTTTGAATAATTACTAAGGAGTAGAGAACATAGGAGTAGAATGACAGCACCTGTGGTTTGAACACTCAGTAGCTGCCTGAGGGGAGAGGTGATGTTTGAGCATGTGTAGCCAGGAGTGAGGAGCTCAGCCCTGGTCGTATCTCCTGGAGATGAGCTGTAAACAATGGATCACTAAAGGAGCAGCTAAAACAAAAACAGTCCAGAATTTTTAATAATGATGAATGATGCAAATGTTTGTTATTTAATTTACAAACTTCCCACGTCAATTTTACTTCGTGGCAAAACCCCTTTAATGTACAACCTCTAAAGAAAGGAAAACACTTAGTTACTTTTTTTTTTTTCATTAACTTTCTTCACTTTTTTCACTTTCTAAAAATAAGCTTGTTTTGGCCAATTGAATCAGCATTGTTCTGCTTATTCACTGCAGAAGTCTGCCAGCCTCGAGGGGTTTTGAGAAGTTTGTGGATTGGAACAAGTGCAGAAATTGTAAAAGTTAAAAGTATTAACTTACTTTCAATGCAATTTAAAGAAATCTCCTCCGATGCAATTTGTAATCATTCCCATATCTTCCTGGGTGTCGTTTTTTCCTAAACTGTTATGGAATACCTGGAAAATTTGGGCGAGATGTCCGAAAATTGGCGGTGCTACGTGAGTTTTTAGGTGCATTAAATAAGTGTAAAGTGCACCAGAAAGTCAGACCCTATCAAAAATCTGGCATCAGGTATACTTTTCTGCCGTAAGCTGCGCCTCACTGGCCCGAATCCGCTGTCGGACGCAGGGATGCGGTGTTAGGCGCAGCGTTCGCCACTTTCAGATGCGCCCCGCATGAAGGGGCGTGCAATGGGCATGGTGTGGGCGTTCCAGGGCGGGACGCGGCGCGCTCGAAAACTCCGAGCCATGTATGATCGCGGCTCGGCAAAGTGAGGCGCATTGCAGCGCTGGCCAGCTCCGACAGGCAGACCTGGTTGATTCTGGTCTAAATGATCCGGCGGAGGCGAAGTGAAGCGAGAACGTAACATGAGAGGAAACACAGAAGATCGCAAGAGAAATCTCGGCTCTCAGCGCCGTGCGGCATGGAGTATGATTCCAAAAAAAATCGCCTTTATTAGGCGTAAAACATTATCAGAAAAAGAGCTCAAGCCTAATAAAAAAATATAATAAAATAAAAATCACTTTCCAAAAATCCAGAACGGCGCTACATCAGGAATTAGGATATTGGAAATTGCCGGGAAATACAGTAATTCAAATTCTGTAAGCTATTCTGATTGGTTGGCAGAAGCCAGCCAATCAGAATAGGAGCAACAGTGAACCATTATAACCTATGTAGAAGTATTGACCAATCAAATTCAAAGGCGGGACAGATCAAAATACAGTAAAAATGCAGAAAAGAGCTGATTGGTTGAGCTAGTGGGGGCTTGGCTATCTCGGCCAATCAAAATAGGAGCGACAGGGACCCATTATAACCTATGGAGAAGTTTTGACCAATCAAATTCAAAGGGGGGACAGTTCAAAATACAGTACAAATGCAGAAAAGAGCTAATTGGTTGAACTAGCGGGGGCTTGGCTATCTCGGCCAATCAGAGCACGAGCTACTTGTCCCATTGTAGTCTATGGAGCGATCAGGGCAATGAAATCTCGGCGCTCAGCGCCGTGCGGCATGGAGTATGATTAAAAAAATAATTTTTATTTGTTGTAAAATATTATCTGAAAAAGAGCTGAAACCTTCTATAAACATAAATCAATCAAATCCCTAACAACTCGTTTGTCGCCGAGACCGGCGCTACATAAGGAATTGGGATATAGAGAATTGCCGGGAAATACAGTAATTCAAATTGTTTAAGCTCTTCTCATTGGTCGGCAGAAACCAACCAATCAGAATAGGAGCGACAGTGAACCATTATAACCTATGGAGAAGTATGGACCAATCAAATGAAAAGACGGACAGTTCAAAATACAATAAAAAAGGCAGAAAAGAGCTGATTGGTTGAGCCCAGGCGGCAGATATGAATCCACCAATAATATGTAGTGCGTCTATTTTGAATGGAGAAAGAAGGGCGCGATAGAAGGGCGCCCTAAAAGTTATTACTGTCTATGGAAAATATTCTAGAACTGTGATTGGTTGAGGGAATCAGCGGCTGAGCTACTTTCTCATAGAGTTCTATGGGGAAAAGAAATGCAGAGCGAGCTCTGTTTGTGATGGGCTAATTTAAAAGAGGCGCGATTATTTGGACCAATGGGAGAGCGAGCGACGCTCTTATGGGTTTTCTAATGCAATCTGTAATAAAACTGTACATGAGCAAAATCAAATGATAAGACTCACGAAGTTGTGCCGATCTGTATATAAAATGAACAATAATATGGGGGTAACGGAAAAAAAAAATTAATTCAATAAATTCATTTTTATTTCTTTATTTTTGTTACACCCATACTATTGAACCTTGGCTAACGAAAATATAGAAAAATATGAATTTATTGATTTATTTTCATACCCCCATATTATTTTTCATTTTATGTATATATCTGTACAAATTCGGGAGTATTATCATTTTATTTCGGGCATGTACAGTTTTATTACAGATTGCATTAGAAAACCCATAAGAGCGTCGCTCGCTCTCCCATTGGTCCAAATAACCGCGCCTCTTTTAAATTAGCCAATCACAAACAGAGCTCGCTCTGCATTTCTTTTCCCCATAGAACTCTATGAGAAAGTAGCTCAGCCGCTGATTGGCTAAGCAGGACGAGCCCCTCTTCCCTCAACCAATCACAGTCCTAGAATATTTCCCATAGACAGTAATAACTTTTAGGGCGCCCTTCTATCGCGCCCTTCTTGCTCCATTCAAAATAGACGCACTACATATGATTGGTGGATTCATATCTGCCGCCTGGGTTCAACCAATCAGCTCTTTTCTGCCCTTTTTACTGTATTTTGAACTGTCCGCCTTTTCATTTGATTGGTCCATACTTCTCCATAGGTTATAATGGGTCCCTGTCGCTCCTATTCTGATTGGTTGGTTTCTGCCGACCAATGAGAAGCGCTTAAACAATTTGAATTACTGTATTTCCCGGCAATTCTCTATATTGCAATTCCTTATGTAGCGCCGGTCTCTGCGACAAACACGTTGTTAGGGATTTGATTGATTTATGTTTATAGAAGGTTTCAGCTCTTTTTGAGAGAATATTTTACACCTAGTAAAAATGATTTTTTTATTCATACTCCATGCCGCACGGCGCTGAGAGCCGAGATTTCATTGCCCCGATCTCTCCATAGACTACAATGGGACAAGTAGCTCGCGCTCTGCACTGCGCCTCACACACACTGGCGAGGTGCGGCGGACTTCACATGTTATGTATGAGCGCACCCCAGCGCCGACATAAATCAGGCGCAAATTTCGCCGGAAAACTGGCGAAAACATGCGCCCCGATGTGACGAGCTTCATACATGTCGCCCCATGTGCCTAAAAATGATGCACTGTGCATAGCACATAGCACATCATTACAAGTGTATATGTGTTAGGCGCATTTCACATTTTACAAGTATGTGTTAAGCGCATTACAAGTATGTGTTAGGCGCATTTCATACACTTGTAATGATAAGCTATGCGCCTCCGTGTGCGATGTGCCTCGATAGGAGCATTACATACTCTACCAATGAAATGTTTAGTGCCATGATTAACGCAAATCCCGGCACATAGCTTATCATTAGAAGTGTATATAATGCCCCTATTGAGGCAAATCGCTCACGGAGGCGAATATCTTAACATTACAAGTATTTGAAATGCGCCTAACACATACTTGTAATGAGCCTAACACATACTTGTAATATGGGAAATGCGCCTAACACATATACACTTGTAATAATGTGCTATGCTCCTCAATTGGCGCATTTTGTTATGGAGGCGCACAGCGCATCATTTTTAGGTGCATTACAATGTGTCGGTCCCGGCATATAATGCGCCTAGTTTTGGTGTACGACAGTTCATTTACATAAAAAATATGGCATCAAAAGTGGTTTTAGCGCAATATAGACCAAAAAACTGGCGTTGGCGTGTTGGGACATGTCGCCCTTTATCTTTGCACTAGAAAATAGAAGTGCTCAGTAAAGATAATGTATTTTTAAAGAACGGCATGTTTAGGGGGTACTAGAACGCAATCATTGATGGCCTCAGCATAGATCATCAATGATTGATTGGTGTCTAATCTCGGTGCTCCTTTGTTGGTGTGCTGTGGTGGTCTTCATTCTTTACTTTGCTTCCTATCCTGCTATTATTTGTTCTACCACATTTTGCCTATTATTGCTGACTAGGTTTCTTGCCTCATCTATTCTGCTTTAGCTGCTTCTCATCTCTGCTATTCTGTCTCTAACCCACGTCACTTTTTTTAAAACTTATTTTTACTTTCTTTTATCATACATATATTCTGATCAAGATAAACGGCTACAGGACTGCCATTGCTACCGGCCACCACTTGCTCCATTATGTTTTTCTGCCGTAGTTCTGCTTATGGTCCTAGAGAATTAATTACCGAAGAGCATTCTCCCAGTTAAAGAGAACCTGTCACATAGATTATGCCCCCTTGCTGAGGGCAGCACAAGCTAGTGTCAGACCTGCTGTTTCCAGCGCTTTGTCCCTTATTCTAGAAGATGCTGGAGTTTGAGCATTTAATGCTCAAATCTTATTCATGAACAGGTGTTAGCCCCGCCCACCAAAGGCTAGCCCCGCCCACCTGGCAGCTATTCACATGTTTCTACCTATTCAAAATAATAGGTTTATCAGTTGTGGTGGGCGGGGCTATCCTCAGGTGGGCGGGGTATGAAAAAAACCTACTCTTTCGATGACACATTTCTGGCTGCAAACTGCAGATTTGAGCACTAAATATTCGAAAACTGCAGCATCTTACAGAATAAGGAACACAGCGCTGGAAACAGCAGGTCTATCACTAGCTTGTGCTGTCCTCAGCAAGGGGGGCATAACCTATGTGACAGGTTCTCTTTAAATTGTGGAGCTACAAAAAGTTGTGGGAAAAGTTGGCCCTACAAATGAAATGTGTGATTTGCTTTAACTCTTAAAGGGTCATGATACCAGACACTAAAGTCTTGCTTAATGTACAGGCACATATAATACTACCACCTTACAATGTACATTGTATAATAAAGCAATCAATTCCAGTGCAACAAACACATTTTTTTATTTCTCAAAAAAGCACTTCAATAAATATCTCTCTAAAAAGTAGCAAAAAGTGGTATCCTTAGGGTTTGGTGAAAGTATATTCATAGAAAGTCCACCAGCATATTAACCCTCGGAATGTCGCATAGGTGTGCGGCTCAGCCGGTGTCCGGCGTTTCCGCGATTTTGCTTGTTACATCGGAATGTATTGGTCTATTACGTGTACATTGGAACTGAAGGAGGGAAGCTCTGTTATATAGACCTTGCTGGAATTATACTAGTTGATATTTTTGAAGAAAGGGTGTAGATATATTATGTAAAATACCACCTTACAATGCATAAAAAGTAATACTATACGTTGTACAAATAATACTACCTTACCATGCATAACACATACATACTATACAGTGCATAAATAATATCCCTTTACAGTGCATAAATAATACCAATGCAAAAAAGTGAAAAGCCAGCTCACCATATCAGAATGTCCGGGCTGCACGGCTGTGGTCTGGAGAACACAAACTGAGATAGCACCCAAAAATAGAGGTAATCGCCAGCAACTCCGGTAATAAAATCCAAGTACCTTTATTTGTAATCCATTAAAAGAATGAGGACATAGTGGCCAAAATGCGGTGGCCTGACACGCTGACGCGTTTCGGACTACACAGAGCCCTTAGTCGTAGCATGTATACAAGCAAAAAACATTACCTTATATACCTTAAGAAGAATACACTCACCTGTGTGTGCGCAAAAGCCCCCACATCGCTTCTTTTGGTATCACACGCATGCGCTCCCGCACTTCCGGGACGCCAAAGCACGTGGCATAGTGTGGCCTCCGGCGAAACCCAACCCACACTAGCGGGAGTGGTGACGACAGAGCCGCACATACTATTCGTACCGGCGATACCCAGAACTAAAAGGAGTATGCGTTCAGGAAGAACACCATTACTGGTGCTTTTATGCAAACACGTTAGGAAAAAAATCAGGGTGAATAATAAACAACAGAAAACTAATAAACAATGTATAATAAATGAAATAAACCACAAATTTAAGACATGAACCCTGTCCTATACTCCAGCATATATGTACAGGAGACGTGTACTATATAAGACATTATATGATCTAATCCCTAAATTTTCGGTGGTGAGGATACCTAGCAATGGTAACATTATCTCGTTGCGCATATTGAGTTACTTACGGCGTGAATGGTGTTAAGGGGTGTGTATCCAAAATGCCTCACGATCCTAAGCCTTGGCTTCTAAATTACCTCCCCTTTTGCCCAGGGACACTTTCTTCAAGGGCTAAAGCTTTGGAAATAATGTACATTGGAATTATGGATTTCCACAAAATGTCGGTGATGAAGCTCCAGATAGAGTGCGGTCCTATAGGATTTTTAATACCACTTAAGGTGCTACCAAAATCGGGATTTTAAGTTTTCGTAAAGTACATCCTATATATTGCAGATTACATAGACTACACTGAATTACATACACAACTGCCATAGTATTACAGTTGATGTACTGTTCAATTGAAAAATTATTTTTGTCTTCCGTCTGAAAAATTCCGCATGGGAACCACAAAGGTGCAGGTTTTGCATGGCTGACTGCCACATCTGAAGAAGCCCTTATTCCGTAGCCACAAAGGTTGGGTAAAATTCGTGGTTATTAGATATTGGTGAATTATAGTTCCCTATGTTCTTGGATTTTCTGGCTACTATTTGACAATCTTCACTCAAAATATTTGCCAAAATAGGGTCTTGTTTGAGAACTGATAGATGCCTCATAATGATACCCTTAACTTGCTCAAATTGTACATTGTAGTCAATAATGACAGTAGGAGTTTGACGTCTACAGATGGATTTTCTCATTTTGTTTAAAAGATTCTCCCGTGGTATATGGTCAACCTTCACTAGGGCACGATTAAGTACCCAATTTGGATAACCCCGAGCTGATAAGCGCTGACAAAACTTGATGGCTTCATTTTGATAATCCTGCATATTGGCACAGTTTCACTTGACCCTAATAAGTTTCTTACCGGGCCTGGACAGTTTAGTTTTTGGGGTGACTACTATGTAATGCAAAATGGTGTTATAGTTAATGCTTTCTGTAGGTTTCGTGGAAATGGGGAAGACCGGAATACTGTCAAATGTAAACATAAATAGGCGATTTCTATGAGATTGAATACTGGTAAATGTAAAGGACAAATTAAATGGATTATTGTTAAGTAAAGCGATGAATGAGTGCACGGCAGAACAGGACCCCGCACCAAATGAACAGCAGGTCATCTAGATATCTGCCTGTAACACTCCACAGCGGCCACAAATGGATTACTAGAACAAAAAATATACGTGGCTTCACCAGGTCATCACACAAATACCGCAACGACAGGGGAAAATTTTGCGCCCAATCGAAAACTCTTGTTGTTGTAAGTAAATTGCCATCAAACAAAAAAGTAATTATGTGTATCAAAAATGACAGGCAACCTTTTTAAATATATGTTTTATCTTTCTGGAGAGTAATGCTGTACTGTTGTGAGTTTTTAACGGCTCTGGGATCGTGACTCACGGTTTTCAGGGCAGAGACAGAAACGTATTCCAGGTGGAAAAATACAGGGCTTCTGTATTTTATTAGCAGCCACGGAAATTTCAATGTGAAGGCATGCACAACCACCAAACAAAACCAACATGCCTGCCCGTCTGGGCTCTAACTATCAGAGACAAATGAATATCAGTCTGCAAGTTCTCCCTGATGGTTTTCCAGAAGGTCTCCACCAAGACTTAAAGGTAGCCAGGGGTTGTAACCACATAAAGTCGTCTTACCTGATGACTTATATACTCAGGGAAACCCGGAGTGGAGTCATGGGGAGTGGAGCACCCACTCTGCTCTATGCTCACTCCCAATGAAAGGCCTGGACCCGGAAATGGCTGAAGCCATGCTACTTTTATAATGTGTTAAACATATGTCGTCAGTCTATACTGTCGAACATCCATCTAATTTGGCCTTTCATTTCCCCCAGGCTCCTTAACTTGGGGGCATGTGTCGGGAACATTCGGAAGGTGCACGCAAGGACCCTGGCTCGGAGATGGTTTAAAGCCGCATTTGTACACCCTTCCTGCGGTTTTGCCACTTACATATCCCCCCCCCATCTGCTCAGACCCGTGGGGCGGAGCACTTGTGGACCCGAAAACTATGTTCCCTGATAACGCGTCTGCGTTGCTTGTTGGGACCCTGGACGGTGTTTCTACACAAAAACTTAAGAGTCCTGTAGTGCCAAGAACCACGGGTCACCTCGCATTCTTCACTTTATTTGGGCCATCCACTTTAGCGGGGAGTGAATCACGTGATCACCATAAGCTGCCTTCCCACCAGGTAATACCTGTGCAGGACTCATTGCCCACTTTAGGGCCAAACATTCCGCTCTACAATTGATTAATTTTTTTCGGCTGCCGATAGCCTCCGGATGAGGTAACCTGATGGATGTCTTCCCCTTGACCTTTGGGACAAGGGACTGCCCCTAAGGCAGACTTTCTGAGGACATCCGTCTGTACCATGGAACTCCTCCCGTAATATTAGGGGTGATCATACTGGCTCTTAACAGAACCTCTGAGGCTTTGGAAGGCTTGCTTGGGCTCCGGATTCCAACTTTACTATGGTGGATTTTGCTACCCTTGGTGAGATCTCGTGAGTGAGAGGGGCAGCTTTATTGTGACAATCCCTGGCACAAAACCTCCTGTAATACCCTGCAATGCCAGGAAGCTCCTATACTTGTTTCTTGGACAACGGGTTGAGGCCAATTCTGGATGGGGGGGTCGTCGAGGCTTTTGGGTTGGGGTTTACCTAGGGGGGGAGCTCCTAGATACAATCCCGACGGTCCTAGGGGGCAGATTGTGTTTTTCTTTTCAGGGGGTGGTTTTCCTACCTGGGGTTTGATTGACCCAACTTCGGACCGATACTTTTTCCCGTGGTAGCGGAGCCTCCTCTAGCCTATCGCGCACTTCTGTGGTTGGCCGTCTATTAGACCGGCGGCCCACTTATGGAATCTTAGACTGTTTGCACTTTGCCAGATGTCGAATCCCATTCGGCGCTGATGGTGATCACCACATAATCCAGGTATGTGGCTGCATGTTTTTATGCGGCACTGAAGGATGATGTCCATTATATCTTGAAATGGTCGCAGGGGCCCCATGTTAATAACCAAAAGGGAAAGGACCACAATTTACTGGAAATGTCCCTCTGGGGTAGAGAATGGCGTTTCTCTATGGCCGCATCTGTGAGGGGAACTGCCAATACCTTTGGTGAGGTCTAAGGTGGTCATATACCTCGCAGGCCCCAACCTCTCGATCAGTCATCGACATTGGCATGGGGTATGGCATCGATTTTGGAAGATTTCGTTTCAACTTGCGGAAATCGTTACAGAAACCGCAAGCTACAATCCGGCTTAGGAATTAATCACAATAGGGCTTCGACCAACCTATCTTTGGGACTTCTCTATGACCCCTAGGATAACATTTTCCTCACCGCCTCGGATATGGACTTGCACTCTGGGCTTCGGTACCCTGTATGGTCTTAAACCGTACATTTTTGGCCGGGGATCGGTGACAATGTTCATGTTGGATGACACTCTGTCGGCCAGGCACATTGTTAGAGAAGTCCCTCGGTTTCATCTGTTAGGAACTCCCTGACCACCTGTCTCTGGACCTTGACAACAAGGACGTCCGCGATACGGGACGGGGGGTAATCCTGTTTGGGGATTTCCCTGTACTCCCCATTGCGCCACCAGGTTTCTCGGGTCTTCCAGGGTTGATGAGGTTGTTATGGTAAATGTGGTTAGGGTTTTCATTTCACTGGCTGGAAAACCTTGTAATTCACCTCCACTCACCCGTTCACAGATCTCCATAGGGGCCTTGCCTTTTGCTAGAAAATCTTGCTTTCTACAGTTGGTACATGTTCGAGCACCCTGTCTCCGGGCTGCACATAAGACACTGACTCTTGCCGGGTCCTGTTGTAATCCAGGCCTGGGTTCCTGGGCCTTGTTGCAGTTCTCCCTTTACAATGGGGCATAACTGCCGCGATCCTGTCCTGCCTGTCGGTACTATGTATATGACACTTCTGTAAGGGAATTCCTCTTGCTCCCTGGTCTTCTCTGGGCTATGTCCAGAGTGACCTCGGGGATGTCTCCATATAGCAAGCTCCGATATGGAGGGACCCGTGGATGCCTGTGGGAACTTCCCGGATGGCAAAATATGAGATAGGGGCAAATCTGGCGGTCCCCAATCCCTTCCATCCTTGTCCCCACCTTTTTGAACATGCCCTTTAAGGTTTCTATTAAAGGCTCTAACCAGACCATCGGTCTGGGGATTGTACATGGAGGTGCGCAGGTGGGCAATTTTTAGCAGGCGGATAGCTCTTTGGTCACCCTTTGGACATAAATGGGGTTGCCTGATCAGGTCAGGATCCTCCTTGGGGTTCACCGTACGGGAGTTGAATAGCGAAACAGCTCCCTAGCCTATACCTTTAGAGGACGGATTTCTGTGGGCTATAGCTTCAGGGTTAGCGGGCTGGGTAATCCACAGTACGACAAGATTTGCTGGTGCCCTCTAGGGCCGATTTAGGGATGGGGACCGACCAGATTACATGCCAATCCGCTCCAAAATGGTAACTCTATAATGGGTAAGAGGAAAACAATGGACTCGGAAATGGGGTCTAGGGGCATGCGACTCCTGGACACTATGGGCAGGACTGACAGAATTCATCCACGGCCTTGTAGGTTGCCGGGCCAGTAGAAGTTTCCCGCTCCCACTCCGCTCCCTAGTTTTCTCCGCCCCCAAGTGCTCCCCCAAAAAAATCATGGGAATGTGCCAGTTCTAAGGGACCATACGGACATGTGTTCGTTTTTTAAGGGGGGGTACTCCAATGCCTCCACCCCTTTGTTGGCGTCTTTTTCACCCAGTTACAATAAATTGTACCGCTTCGGACGAAAGTGAGGGTAGGACTAACTCCTCCCCTGGTTCATTGGGTCTCTACTTCATATGACCCTCTTTCGCTTTTTCCAAGCGTTACCAGGTTAGGGTCCCTCACTTGCATCTGTGCAAAAATTTCCCCTCTCGAGACTTGGCAAGAAAGAAGGAGAGTTCTAACTCCAGAGGGGGGTTCTCCTATGGGTCTCTGCCAGGGGACGACAAGGGAAATGCCACAGGTGCAACACAACACTTGGTTTGGCACACTGTAACAACCCCCAGACTTTCTACGGCAGGTACATCATTATGAATTTTACGAGTTTTTTTTCCCCACAGAAATTCCCAAAACAGAGGAAGTCTACAGACTATAATTATGACTGTGAGGTTGAACTGGTCAACACGGCCACCTCATGGTGGGTGACCCCACAAGGCAGTCTCTATTGCCTGTATGGGCAGTGGGGTAGTCCCTGGTGTCCCCCATGGATGCCAAAACTACCCCTATCCGGACGTGAGAGATAGTTGCTCTGGGCTCACCGTGTCGGGCTTGCACAAGGGTCACTAAGTCCCGAGTCCAGGAGGGCCTGCACCAAAATGTCATTAATGGTTATAATAGGGCACTTCTCGTCGGTCCTTCCCAGCAGGCTAAACCCGAGTGGAATACGGATGGACCGGGCAAACCAGGAAGGTAGCCTCCCTAACCCTCATTCCATGGGCTTCCTCCTACCCGGGCAAACGTGCCAGCCCACATGTCCCAGCTTTTCTTAGGCAACCGCCAGCCTGACTAAGGAGTACCGGGCCCTTATAAACAGGGTTCCCGTTTTGGGGTGGTCGCCTCCTCCCCTTCCGTATACCCGGGACCCCCTTTTGGGACAGGAGCAGTCTTACCGCGGGTGGAGGTCTGCGGATTCCCGGGGTTGTAGGGTCTTGCAGGAACTCCTCCTGTTGACTGTATACGTTCCATAACGCGACCAGTTCGTCATGCTTTTGGGGGTCGGTGTACACCACGCACCTCTCGGAGCCTTGATGGAAGGGCCCCGCACCCAACGGTCAAAGACCTCTCGCTTCGACCAGCTGGGCAGGTGTGTGAGTCTCTCGGCAGTACTGTAGCCAATTGTTGGTAACGTGGAACAGGTCGTACATTTGTGACCTGGCGGGCTTGGCAGATCAAACTCCCCAGGCTTGTACTCTCTGGGGCCGTAACGGACCAGGGTGACCCCCAGCCGGGCCAGGATCTCCCACGCAGTTTTGGTGTTGTCCTTAGGCATCTTGGATAAAACGCAGCCAGGTCGAAGTAGGCCTTTTGCGGTTCGCCCGTTAGGAAGGGAGCCTGGACATTCCGCCCACTGGTCCGCGGCAGCTGCTCTCTCTCCGCTATCCGCTCAAATGAAGGTCCCCAGGTGGCCTCGATGTCGTCATCCTCGGGACACTCTTGCGCCAGGGGAGCCTTGCAGCCCAAGGGCCTGCTAGATGTTGCTGCGAGTGGGTTTACACTGCTGTTGCACCTGCAACCGTGGCTTGGTGGGTCTTGATTAGAAGGCGACAAATTCGTCTTAGCTTGCGCCCGGATGAATCTCTTCTGCGCTTTCTGCTGACTATCGCCATCAGCTGGAAGTTGCGTTGGCTTGGATTAGCTGCTTCACCAATCGTCCAGGTTCTGCGTCTCCCGCTGACTGTTTGGTTGATTGCTTTCACCCGGGAATACGTTTTTTCCTCTGTCTCGAAGAGTACTTGCCTCTATTTGCCCCAATGCGTCCTACACCATGTGTGAGTTTCTAACGCTATGGGATCGTTGATCACAGTTTGCAGGGCAGTGACAGAGAAGTTTCCAGGAGTGAAAATACAAAGTGCAAGGCATGCACCAAAACCAAATACAAAAAAAAAACGCCCTCCCGTCTGGGCTCTAACTAACAACGACAATGAATATCAGTTTGCAAGTTTACCTGCTGGTTTTCAGCAGCTCTCCACCCAAGGTCTTAAAGTGTAGCCAGGGGTTGTAACCACCTTAGTCAGCTTACCTACTGACTTATATACTCCAGGGAAAAACCCGGAGTGGAGTCATGGGGAAGGGAGCACTCCAACCTGATCTAGCTCACTCCCAATGAAAGGCCGCGGACCCAGGAAATGGCTGAAGCCATGCTAAACTTTAAATGTGTTAAAACTTATCTCGACAGTCTATTCTGTCGACCATCTATGTACTTTTGGCCTTTCATTTCCCCTAAGGCTCCTTACCTTGGGGGCATTGTGTCGGGACATCGGAAGGTGCATGCAAGGACCCTGGCCAGGATGTATATGCCATTGTACACCCTTCCTGCTGTTGCCACCTTACACTGTCCAGATGAAACTCAAGCGCACGTAAAGCAATAGGCAGGGGAATACTGGTATATAGTGATACAACATCACAAGCTAACCACAAAAAAATTGAACTCCATACTTTGTGAGAAAAATTACTTAATATTGATTTTGAATCCCGAAGAAAGCCTGGTACTCTTGTTACCAGTGGCTGTAGTTGAGTGTCCAACCACTGGACTTAGTCGTTCACATAAAGAATTTATCCCTGAAACAAATTGGGTCGCCATTAGGGGCAGGGTCAACCTGTTTGTGAAAGTATTTTGGGGAAGCCGTTACAAGTGGGGAACAGTTGGGTCAGAAACTGGAATGTATTCTTGATTCTTCTCAGTTAAGACATGCAATGCCATTCCTTCCTCTACAATATCCACCAACTTGGATCGGAAAGAAACAGTAGGATTCATAGTTAACTTTTTATATGTAACAGTGTCTGACAATAATTGTTTAATTTGTTGTTTAATCAATCCGATTCATCACTACCACTGTTCCCCCCTTGTCGGCCATTTTTACCACTATTTAATGGATTACAAATAAAGGTACTTGGATTTTATTACCGGAGTTGCATAAATAATACCACTCTACAATGCAAAAATTATATGACAATACAGTGCATGGAAAATACCACTTTACAATGAATAAATAATACTACAATACAATGCATAGAAAATACCACTTTACAATGCATAAATAATAACACCACTCAATTCATAAAAATACTACTATACAGTGTGTAAATAATACTATTTACCAGTGTATAATGATATCATACAGTGCATAAATCCTACAATGTAATCCATCAATAATGCTACCACACAGTGCAGAATTAATATCACTTTACAATGCATAAAAAATCATAGTGGAAAAAAATCCCATTATACAATACATAAGAAAATACTATTATACAGTACATAAATAATACCAACATAAAATGCATAAATAGTCCCATCATACAGTGCATAAATAATGCTACCTTTCAAGGCATAAATTATACTATAATATAGATAGAGATTGGCGAATTTCTCAAAATTAGGATCGCTCACTTCGCCAGAATTTTACCGACAAAAAATACTCTCGTTCCGCATTACTTTCTCTGTTCAGCTCTTTTTGTGGGGGTCGAAATCACGTTAAAAAACAGCTATTTCCAGGGATGCACAGAGCCTGCAGGATGCTGTAGGAAACATTGTGCCTTGCTTAATATTGCAGAAGGGAGCTTGGTTTGGTCTTCATACAATGTTGTGTTTTGTATGGCACGCACTGGCTGCCGCCGCTCTTAAGAATCGGTTCACTATAAAATTTCACTCGGCACTTAATGGAGGGCAAAACTGACCAAAAACTGAAGCCGGGGAATAGTTGCCTGATAAAGTCATTGCCAGAGAAAGCTTGAAAAAAACAAGCTGAGAGCTTCAGGTGGCACATTAGTGACAGCAGATCGTGGACTATGGTGACGGTGGCAGCCACAGAACATGAGGTCAGACAGTGGCACAAATGCACTTTCTGGAGGGTTGGCAAAAAAAGGAAAATAGGCACAGAGGGGCACAATGAACAGTGTCTCGGTCACGGCAGCAGCCACAGCAGTTAAGCATGAGGTCAGACAGTGGCCACAATGGACATTCTGGACGTGGCAAAAAACAGGAGGTAAGCCACAGGCAGAGAGTGACAAAAAAATTGACAGAGATGGAGGGGTGACTGGCAGCGGCAGCACGCATGACCGGTCAGACAGTGGCTCACAATGACATTCTGGAGGTGGCTCAAAAAACAGGAGTAGGCCACAGAGATTGGCACATGACAGTGAGTGGAGGTGACGGCGGCAGCCAGCATAGTCAGGCAGTGGCACAATGACTTTCTGGGACGGTGGCAAAAAACTGGAGTAGGCCACAGAGAGGCAAATGACAGAGAGTGGAGGTGCCGGCGGCCGCAGATGAGGTCAGACAGTGGCCACAAATAAATTCTGGAGGTTGGCAAAAACAGGAGTAGGCCACAGAGTGGGCAACAATGACAGAGAGTGGAGGTGACGGTGGCAGCAGCATGATGGTTTCAGAACAGGTTGGGCACAATGACATTCTGGAGGTGGGCAAAAATGGAGTAGGCCACCAGAGTGGCACGATACAGTAGAGTGGAGGTGACGGCGCAGCGAATGAGGGTCAGAAGAGGGGCACAATGCATTCTGTGGGGTGGCAAAAACTGGAGTTGGCCACAGTGTGGCACAATGACAGAGAGTTGGAAGGTGACGGCTGGCAACCAGCATGAGGTCAGAAGAGTGGACAATGACACAGTGTGGATGTCTCGGCACCTCTAAGCAACTATCGCAGCTCAGCATGAGTCATAAAGTGGCACAATGACGCAGAGTGGGTGAGGGGGATGGGCTAAGACCAATCCCTGCGTAAAGATGGTTGGTGGCAGATGGGAACTGTCAGCAGATGGTGTGGCATCAGGCGCGGGTGGCGGCATCTATCAGAAAAGTGGGCTGAGGCAGGTAGTTTGAACCCCGCTGCACTGAAACCCACATATGTTGCCTCACTATGTCCGGGCAGGAACAGCTTCTCCACTGCAAAAACTCGGCAAGTTGCCGGCCACACATCCAGTTTTGGCTGCGCAGTAGTCCAGCGGTTCTTCTAATCTTGGGGTGGCAGAGTGATGTCCTAAGTAGGCCTCCACTGTTGGTCAGGGTCTGCTCAGGTCCCTGCTGCTGCATGCGGGCGACTGCCTCTCCTTCACTAGGCGGTGATGAAGGATGCTGACTCATCAGTGAATCCAGACTTAGGTTGCTAGCTGATGGAGCTGGTACTGCATCCTTACCCACCCACCTTCCCCCAGGCAGCCGCGGGACAGTAGTACTTGTGTGCGCTGATAGAACCCCACAGTCAGGAGCCTGTCAGAGGAGGGACGATGCGGCACATAGGCAGCGGCCCCAACTGACTACGGAGGATTTACCCTTTAGTATCTTGAGTTTGTACTCCCTCCTTCAAATAGATGGGAAATAGTCTCCCTTTTGGGACCGGTGGTAGCCGATAGGGTCCAAATAGGGTGGAAAGCCAGAAGTCATCCCTCTGAAGATGCTGACTATTCGGCGTGTCACTAGCAGGCAACTCAGCATGCTGGGGTCCATCTGCACAAGGGACTAGAGGGGATCCCTGCCTCCATTCTCACTGTATACTGCCACTGGTGCTTAGCGGGTAATTGCTCGTCTTCCTCATCTCTATTTACCTCCTCAACTGCTCCTCCTCCTCCCTCTCTTGTCACCTGGGTAGACAAAGCACTCATTTCACCCGGGACAATGCTTCTGCTCCAATGTTCCTCTATCCTCCTCCTCCTCCATTTCAGTCCCACCGGATCATGTGGCCGCGAGATCGTGATGTGAGTCGCCACGTACTCCAGTCCCCTGCCCAGACAGATTATTTTCTGCATCTGTTCAGAGAACTGAAAGCAGTGGAATGACGTTATTCATCCGTAGTCTGGCGACTGACAAATTAACGTGGCCTCCTCGAATGGCCTCAACATATACGGCAGGTGTTCACGCATGAAGCTGCCACTGGCTGACATCAAAGTTACACAAGGGATACTCCTGTCCGCCTGGGATCATCAAAAAAATTCGTTAATGGCCCTTATCTGTTCATTCAGTCGTCCAACATTGTGCAGGTGCGATTCATCAGGTGGGAAACATCGCATATCAGAGTGTGTTGGGGCGAGGCCGTTCTGCCGCACTTGCAACTCGAGGAGGGTGTTCCTGGCTTTGTAGGTATATGGATGAAAGTCATGCACAGTTTCCTGGCCATTTTCAGAATTTCTGAAGATCGGTGGAAGACTTCAGGAACCTTTTCACAACAGACTTTGAACACGTGCGCATGCATGGGACCATCCCTCGCCCTTTGTGCAGCGCGGACACCAATGTTTACTCCCATTGTCCGTACTCATGGTTGCCGTTTTGGCAGATGGTGCGGGAGAAAGCCTAAACATCGATTTCTTGCTGCATGACGCGGAAGCAGTTCCCTCCCCGTGTGGACTTCGTTACGCCGAGGCAAGACAGGTGTATAGAATCTGCGTGAGCAACTGCTGTGCCCTACTACACATTGTGGGTATGATGGAAGCAGTACTTGTGGAGGCTGAGATGGTTGGGGTGGTGGAGGAGGCCCGGACATTGGCGAAGGAGCCGCAGTTTGACACGTGAGGAGAAAGCGGCGTCTCTGTTTCAAGTTGTTGGGTGCCTGGCCGGAAAAGCCAAATTCACCCAGTGGGCATAAAGGAATGTACTGCCCTCTGACCGTTAGTTACAGCTCCAGATTGTCCGCGCTGCCATGCACTTGGAACAATACATTAAGGCCTGAAGGACTGGCCCACCTCTGTTTTACATATTTATGAAGTGCTGGTACTGCCTTTTTGAAAAGGAAATGAAGGCTTGGAACTCTCCTTCTCGGCTCGGCACAAGCCACATTAGTTCTCTGCTGGCGGCCTCGATGAGTAGCGAGAAAAAAAAAAAAAAAAACAAAATAAAAAAAAAAAAAACAAAACAAAAATAAACAAAATAAGAAACAAAAAAAAAAAAAAAAAAAAAAAAAAAAAGAAAAAAATAAAAACAAAAAACAAAAAAATCATCAAAAATAAAAAAAAAGAAAAAAAAAAAAACAAAGCAAAAAAAAATAAAAAAACAATCAAAAAAAAAAAAAAAAAAAAAAAAAAAACAAAAAACAAAAAAAAACAAAAAAAAAACAAAAACAAAAAAAAAAATAAAAAAAAAAAAATATAAAAAAAAAAAAAAAAAAAAAAAAAACAAAACATAAAAACAAAAAGAAAAACAAAAAAATAAAAAAATAAAAAAAAAAAATAAACAAAACAAAAAGAAAGAAAAAAAGAAAAAATAACAAATAAAAAAAAAAAAAATAAAAAAAAGAAAATTAGAAAAAATAAAATAAAACTAATAAAACAAAACTAAACCGACAAAAAAAGAAAAAAGAATATAAATAAAAAAAAAACCCAAACAAAAAAAATAAAAGAAATAAAAAAAAAAGAACAAAGAAAGATAATAAAAAAAAAAAATCAAAATAAAAAAGGAGGCGAGCAGGAGCCTCTGGGACGGGAGATGATGGCAAGGAGAAACAGCGCCCTTCTGCGAGGTGGTGGGAGCCTTTGATGGCGCAATGGCCTGTGTGCCACTGGGCGCTAGCTGTTGCTGTGCTGCGGCAGCAGATGACAAACATCTGAGACACGTTTCTTCCTAAGCCACCGGATTAGTGACGCTGCATGTGTTGACGCAGGGCCGTGGGTGCCAACGTTAGCTCCCTGGCCACGCTTCACTTTTGCCCTCAAGATTCTACATTACATTATTCGGCTCCTCCGCGTGTCTCTAGCAAAGAAAATGCCAACACCGTCGAGTATCAGTTTTTACCGCCAACGCTCCGCACTGAGTGACTATACCGCCGCTGCCTCGCTGTGCCCATGTGCCGCTACTTTCTTAGGACCTGGGAAGTGGGTTTTTTACCCCGTGGTCCGCTTGGCTCCCGACCTCACACTGCAGCTACCTGCTGACTCACGGCCACACAACCCACTTGCTGGCTGCGCCGCTGCCTGACGCGCAAGAGGACCGCCATCTTCTCCTGGCGATGATGAAGCCTTTGCCTCACACGGCTCCCAAGTGGCGGTCGGCGTACATCATCATCTATTTGTGTTCATTCGGTCACTGTAGTCAACCAAATCAAGAACCCTTGGGTTGCTAGGTCAAAACACACGGCCGCTAGTTGGACAGCGGGCAGTGTCGGCCTCTACCGTGTGACCCCTGACTGCGGACGTGACCCCTTGACTGTGCCTGCGGACCTGGGCCTGTCCAGAAATGTTTGTGCCTCTCACCATCGCAGTGGAAGAGCCCTGCCACCTCACTGTTGACATAATGTTGTTCTAAAATTTACAGACACTGTTTGATGAAGATATCTGTATATGATAAATACACACCTGTATTTGACTCCAATGAACCCATAGAAGCTTGGGTACACTTGGATATAAATTTCCGCTCCACAAATGGGCAGGAAAATTTGACTTGTATGTGTCGTTTAAAAAACTCTGTGTATTTTACTGAATATAAAAAGCACAAACAGGCTTAATTAACTTCGGATATGAATTATGCTACAGAATTTTTCGTGGCAGTGAAAAACAAAGTTTCTTTTATGAGTCAACTGCAGAAACAAACGCTTAATGTAAACCCCTGGATGTAAATAGCGCCAAACAATTGGCAACCACAAACTACGAGCTTTGTAGGTGTTACAATGGCGTGTTTTTTACACTACACAACAAGACGAAAAATTGTAATTAAACTTCGTGTTGAATTTATACTACTGGAAAATGTATTTTTTGGTGGTGAAAGACGGTTTATTTAGTCACCACAGAGAAAAAAACGTTAATTAACCCCTGATGTAATTGCGCAAAAGGAATGAGCAACACAACTACAGCTTGTAGCGTGTTACAATGGCGTGTTTTTTTCGCTACACAACAAGAGGAAAAAACTTGTAATTAACCTTCGCTTTGTGAATTATGTACAGGATAAAATGTATTTTTTTGGCGGTGAAAAGACGGTTTCTTTTAGTCACCACAACAGAGATCAACGCTTAAATTAACCCCTGGAATGTAAATTGCGGCACAAGAATGAGAAGCCTCAAAATGAAGTGGTTATTTGTATTGTAAAAAAAACGCTGTTTCTTTAAATGAATACAATCAGGAACAGGCTTAGATCCCTTGGATATTCAATGTGCTGTGAGCAGGATGATTAAATGTATATGCAGCTTGCACTGGACACACACTGGATCTTCAGGATCCAATACCCCACAGATTCAAAAATTAGAACGTAGAGAAGCTTGAGACATCCCCCAAAATCGCTGTATAAAAATTAAAGTCTATTCAATAAGAGTATTATAAAGCGCCACGGCCCAGCCCACCTTCCTAGGTCAGTACAGCAGTGAGAGCGGTATATGAGATTCCCGGTCGGCTCGCGACCGGACTTTATATAGTGCAGTGACTTTCTCTAGAATCACCGAACCGGTCTCTGAATTGGCTTCCATCTGCACATTTCATGCAGGCTATGCCTTTTCTTCCAATTCCAGAGTGCTTTGCCCCATTGTAACGCCATAGTGCTCGCAGCCATTTTGTATCAATCAAAAGCACACTTCGTTATTCACGAAAAGTCCTCCCAAAACTTCGACTTCATTCAGAACCGAAGTTTTCCTGAATTTCGAAAAGAATTCCCCTTCGTTAGAATCAATTCGCCCATCTCTAGTAAGCGTGAATGACCAGATCTCTCTGTGGCATGTCATGGAGCATGCCGCGACCCCCGCTCTGCTCCACTCTCACCAGCCTGTTGCTTACCCAGCCGTGCTCCTGCTTCCCGTCCCCATTCTGCCGAGTGTCCGCTTCCCAGAGAGCGCGCGGCAGTTCTTCAAGATTTAAGGATTTTGTCTGCTGCCAGCCCTGACCTTATCACCTGTCCCCAGTTTCTGTTTAATGATCCTGTACCATGCTGCACCCAGGCTGCCACCGCAAGCAAGTCACAACAAGGGTAGCAAGCTGGTAGTTTTACGCCGCAGCGGGTCCAGCCCACTTTGCGGTGGGCTCTGGTGAAAACCGGACCTACTTAGGAGTAGGCAGGGGGCTAGCTGGTAAGGCCCATCGAGGGGGAAGCAGGGGGCTAGTTGGTAAGGCCCAGAGAGGGGGAGGCAGGAGGCTAGCTGGCAAGACCTGGGGGGAGGCCGGGAGATAGCTGGTAAGGCGCAGGGGAGGGAGGTAGGGGGCTAGCTGGTAAGGCCCAGGGAGGGGGAAGCAGGGGGCTAGCTGGTAAGGCCCAGGGAGGGGGGGGACAGGGGGCTAGCTCGTAAGGCCCAGGGAGGGGGAGGCAGAGGCTAGCTGGTAAGGCCTGGGGGAGAGGCAAGGGGATAGCTGGTAAGACCTGGGGTTGAGGCAGGAGGATAGCTGGTAAGACCTGGGAGGGAGGAAGGGGGCTAGCTGGTAAGGCCCAGGGAGGAGGAGGGAGGGGGCTAGCTGGTAAGACTTGGGAGGGAGGCAGGGGGCTAGCTGGTAAGGCCCAGGAAGGGGGAGGCAGGGGGCTAGCTGGTAAGACCTGGGGGGGGTTATGGGGCTAGCTGGTAGAAGTAAAGTAAAGGCCAATTACCAGCCTAATTGAATAGCCCCTTTGCAGGAGCAGGCATTTTCTTGGCTAGGCGAAGCATATCGGTCAGCACCTGCCAGGCCTGCAGTTGGCAGGGTTGGAGGACTGAGGAGGCCAGGCAGTCAGTGCTCTTCTGTACTGTGCACCGAGCTGCCTGGCTCCGCCCCCTAGTCTGCCAGTATCGACACTGAGGTGTTGAGCTGCCCTCTGCAGGGTCCGCAGCTGCACAATCTCCAGCCCTGGATTGGGTACTTTAGTAGTCCATTGCTGCGGCTGTGAACTTAACAGCAGCCCCTGTTCAAACGGGGACAGAAAGAACTAGGGAGTGCGAGAGTACTCACCCCAAACCCTGAAAGGCTGGGAGATCTGCTTCCCTTTGCACAGTGAAACAGACCTCTCCCAGCCCAGTAGACTGGCACCAGTTCCTTGTTGGCTATAAGCCTGGTCCATTACGGGACTTATAGCAGGCCCGGAACTTGCTGTGGGTTAGCGATATTTTAGAGACCGAGAAAAAGGATACCTGAGATCATTTGATAAAGTTTAAATATTTAATCGCCTTGGGAGCGAACTAGACAATACATACATAGGGGTAAACTATACAGATATTGGTCAGAGGTGCACATACGGATATGGTTACACCCAAAGAGGCAGCAAGATGTGTCTATTTACCTTAGGTTGGCCATGTGCTGGGCACACATGGGGGGTGAATGTGGCCTTGCTCGTGTGTGGATGCTCCCGGAAAGGGTGGTGCAGGTACCCCCTCCCCCCCGAATAGAGACAACAACAGGGCCCAGCACCTGGAGTTTATTACTACAAAGTTCTCAATCAATGTTAAGTGAAAACAATTTATGTTTATATTACCACTTAGCACGTTAGCTTTCTCATTAATGTTTAGTACTATTCATGTTTATACTACTACCTAGCAATGTTTAGGGAGAAATGATGGTACCAGGAGCTTTTGGTATGTTTAATCCGGAGAGGTATTTGTCCGTTGTTGATTGATGTCTGAAGAGCTGGCCACTCGGAAGAGGACTACTACATTGGACAAATTAACCTATTACAGCTTGTGTAACACTTGGTTGTTAGAGCTTGTTCAACACTTTGTTGCGCAAGCCTTTGTTTTGGAATGAAATATAAACTGGTGAAGAGTGCTGTAAGGTTAAAAGCCTGTGGGCTATAGGGGATGCCTGACTGCCACAGTGTGGATCCCAGGGATCTCTCTATCCCCGCTGTTCGCTTCTCACAGTTGATGTTCCCGGGTAGATGAAAACGTCAATCTTGGTGAAGTTTTTCCTGTATAGTGTGCAATGTAAGTATTTGTAACCCATATTATGTGTGCTTTGCCTTTGTAATCTATATTGTGTAATATCACACTTCAATATCTTCTTTTGCAATCAGTGAATTATTATAATAAAATTAAAAGGCCTTCTTTAAAGCCGTATCCAACCCCTTTAAATAGTTGGCAAAACACCATCATAATCGGATGGACCTAAGGTTTGACTTGTTACCAGACTTTCTGCTATGTTCCTTGTCCAAGCCTTCCATTTTTCCCTGCCTGTGTGCCCTACAAATGTGGGAGTGACAGCTATGTGTGTGGGAAGTTTCATGTTTAAAAATATGAAACGGGGGTGTGTCTGTGATGCACTGTTCTTCTATAAATAAATATGAAATATCGGCCTCACTAAGATTGGTCCACTTCTTGTGCTGGGGTTGGGAGCACGAGCCTGGGGCAAGGTGCTAACTAAACTCTACGGACAATCTTTTGATGCTTAAAGGGGATGTATCGCTTAATCAGTTTGGCTGTTCCATTGTGCTCTCCAGCTTCTCAACTAAAATCCAAGGGCGTTTCTTCCCCTCCTAGCTGGGTGTTTCTTAACCAAAGGGATGACATCATCCCCCCTTCACTGTTCATGCGGGCTCCATGTGTGGCCCCCCCCCCTCCACATGTCACTGTGTCTCTCTCTATGCAGTCATATTTTGTAAGGGAGCTGTTTTATACCACAGGCTTGCATTCATGTTACAATTGAATCCAGCTTGTTATAAAACCTCCAGGGTGCAGAGTGAAATGCTTCGGCCCTAATGCTCCTTCTATGTTTAGGCACAGTCGCAAATTGTGCTGTTTTTGATTGTAGAAGCCCTGCAGTGTTATTCTGTTTCCTCTGGCTATGCAGAGTGAAAATTGCTGGTCCCTTCTGTGCGTAAAAGGCAGGAATGCAAGATGGGGAAATACGGCCGACCAGGGACTGAACAGAATGTACATGAGCTCTCAGCTAGTGAAATGCAAGGAGGAAGGATTGGGCCAGGACTGGAGATCAGTGTAAACAGAAACAGAAGATAAGGAAAACTGTGAATACAAGACAGCTTTGCTAATGACATCCAATTGCAAAGTTGCTTGTATTCATCCCCCCTTATTCTGAAGACCATTCAATGAAATGATCAACCCTTTAAATTTTCCTGCCTTGCATCAAAATTGTGGACATGCCTTTTGCCTAATTGATGGCTTCCTCAATTACATATGCGTACAGTGGGGGGGCTTTTTGGGACTTTTGCAATCCTGTAAACTAAGTGAATTTGAAGTGGAGTGTGTGGGGGGACTTTTTCATCTTTTTGGTCATTTTCCTCACAGGGATCTACATATTTTTTTATTTCAGTTGTGCGCCAGTTTAGGTGGCATATCGATCTCCAATATTTATCAAGAGGACGTCTTAACAGGAGATTTCTGAAATTAGAGCGCTGTGAAAGCCTGAAATGATGAGGGATCCAAATGCAATTTGAAATGTAGCCCGGATTTTCACAGATTGAATATAACAGTCTGGGACTTTGACCCTTTTATGGCAGATAGTGTTGTAGCTTGGAATTTGTTAAGTCTGTGCTCTGATTGCCCCCCCCCCCCCTGAGCTGGGCTGGCCCTCAGGGAGAATTTTTTCTCCCCCAAGTTAACCTTTGGGTGCACTAGGTTACAGAGAAAAAATCTTATTTGATTGCCTTTCTTCAGCTTTTGTTTAGCACGCTGCTCTGACCCTTGGCTTAGCAGAGTGAAGGGTTAAATGTTTTTGCTACTGTATATAAAAAAGATGGCCACCACCAAATTGGTTTAAAAAATGACCTTGGCAACTTTTTTCAGAAGAGTAGGCAAAACTAATATGCCCTAAATTGAGAACAGTTCTCTAAAAGGGCAAACAAAAACAAGAGTGGGGCTCACCTGATTAGGGCTATGACTCTGTTTCTGGAGGATCCCTTGATGTGATGATCCAGGGCGTGCGCCAGCCAACGGTTAGCAAACAACAACAACAAGTTTGAAGGACCTATGCAAAACCGTCATACATCAACTCTCCCTTTTGGCGGGGGGTCCCGCTATTTGGGGTCCCCTCCTCCCTCCGGGGGGAGTTGGGGGGCATTCCTCCCGCCGCTGCAGGCGGCGGGGGTCCTTTAAATTACCGCGGCGCAAGAGTAGCGCTGGTGCGCTACTCTTGCGCCGGGGCCGCTCTCAGGCGGGTTGCAGCGGCCGCAGCGGGTGCAGCGGCCGCAGGGGGCCCCCTCCGACGCCCGCTGTCTCATGTGCGGGGAGGAGGGGGGGATGCTCCCCTCCCTCCTCTCACCGTATGTACGGCGCCGTGTGGGGCGCCGTGCTCAGGTCAACGGCCGCAGGGGGAAGGGACGGCGGCTGCAGGGGAGTGACGCGCGGTGCTCTCAATTCCCCTGCGCCTGAGGAGATCGGTCGGAGAGTGGCCCCGGGTGCAGGGGCTGGTAAAGGGAAGTGGATTTTAAATTTTTTATTTTTATTAGCTTTAGGGGGCTCTACCTGGCTAACAGAGAGGGCAACTACCTGGCAACAATGGGGGCCGCACCGCGCAACAATGGGGGCCTACCGGCAACAAAGGGGGGCCACTACCTGGCTAACGATGGGAGGCACTACCTGGCTAACAGAGGGGGCACTACCTGGCAACAGAGGGGGGCATACCTGGCAACAGAGGGGCACTACCTGGAACAATGGGGGCACTACCTGCAACAAAGGCGGAACTACCTGGAACAGAGGGCAGGCACTACCTGGCAACAGAGGGGGCACTAACCTGGCAACAGAGGGTGGCACTACTGGCAACAATGGTGGGCACTACCTGGCAACAAAGGGGGCAACTACCTGGCTACAGATGGCACTACCTGGCTAAACCAGATGGGGCACTACTGGCAACAGAGGGTGCACTGTAACTGGCAACAGAGGGGGCACTACCTGGCTAACAGAGGGGGCCTACCTTGGCAACAAAGGGGGCACTACTGGTAACAGATGGGGGCACTACCTGGCTAACTGGATGGTGGGCACTACCTGGCTAAACAGTGGGGCACTACCTGGCAACAATGGGGGCACATACCTGGCTATTACAGTTTATGGTGTCACTACCTGGCTAACAGGAGGGGGCACTACCTTGGCAACAGAGGGGGGCACTACCTGGCTAAAACATGATGGGGGGCCACTACCTGATAACAGATGGGGGCACTACCTGGGGCTAACAGATGGGGGCTCTACCTGGCTAACTGATGGGGGCAACTACCTGGCTCTTAAAGAGGGGGCCTACATGGCAAACAATGGGGGCACACCTGGCAAACATGGGGGCACTACCTGGCAACAATGGGTGGGCACTGACGGCAAACAATGGGGGCACTACCTGGAAACAATGGGGGCACTACTGGCAACCATGTGGGGCTCTACCTGGCTTACAGATGGGGCAATACCTGGCTAACCAATTTAGGGGGGCATACTTGGTTCTAACGATTCCGGGGGGCACTACTGGCTAACGATTTGGGGGCACTACGTTGGCTAGTGACAGATGGGGCAGTCTGACCTGGCTAAATGAGTGGGGGCAACTTACCTGGCTAAAAGTATGGGGGCACTAACCTGGCAAAACCAATGTGGGGCACTACCTGGCAACAAATGGGGGCACTACCTGGCTAACAGATGGGGCACTACCTGGCTAAAGATGGGCACTACCTGGCTAACAGATGTGGGCACTACTTGGCTTATACAATGGGGGCACCTAACCTGGCTAAACAAAGGGGGGGCCACATACTGGCTAACAAAGGGGGGCATCTACCTGGCTACAAAATTTGTCTCTACCTGGCTAAGAGGGGGCATCTACTTGGCTACAAGGGGGAATTTCTACCAGACTGTTAAGGGGCACACTGGTTATGGGGGCTACTACCTGGCTATTAAGGGCATCTTAACCTGGCTTTCTTCCAAAGCCGTTATGCTGTTAGGTGTGGTGGGTCGTGGCTTTTTGAAGGGGCGTGGCTTACTCGATCTAAGATGGGCGGTGTCCATGCAAATGTTTCGCATGCTACGCGCGCCGCCCACTAGAGTCTCCTGCTTTTTCACTTTCAAAAGTTGGCAACTATGTTGTAATGTGATCTGTTCCCTTCACTCGGTATCTTCACACACTGAATTTCCTCATGTATATTAGTCTGCAAAGTCTCTCAAATATAGTAAGTGCTAATTATCTGCAATTAGCAGGCAGCTGTTTATTTCACGGGCTATAATGGAGGTGTCTTCTATGGTAACAAGAGGGACAGATTTCTCACCAGATTTCCCTCGGTAGGTGAGCAGTACTTGTCACTTTTCACATATCAGGTCTTTTTAAGGATCCCTGACTGGTGTTTGCAGGCACCTACTAAACCTTCCTTATAGTGCAATTCCTCTAATCCGGCATCGACAGAACTTGGAAGATGCCAGATTATTTGATATTACAGATCTTCCATGGCAATAGATATGTACGAGTATACCTGCTGAATCACTGGGATTTTAGCATTGCTTATCTGCGCTTAGTCTTTGCTTTTGGGTTTGGGAATTCCTAGTATATTGCAGCTCTCTGCTAGATTATCAGAATTTTTGTTGATTATCGGATGATGGATTAAAAGAAGTTTGTGGAAGTAATGCCTACTGTGTATGAGGCCCCAGAGCAGACGGATGTCACTGCACCTCTGCTAACCCTACTGTGTATGAGGCCCCAGAGCAGACGGATGACACTGCAATACCTTGCTAACCCTATGTGTATGGGGGACCCGGAGTAGACGGATGTGTCATGCACCTCAGGCTAACCCTACTGATGTATGAGGCCCCGGAGCATGTACGGATGTCACTGCACCTATGCTAACCCTACTTGTATGGGGCCCCTGAGCAGACGGATGTTCGCACTGTGCACTTCTGCTCTAACCTTGACTGTTATGGGGCCCCGGAGCAGCGGATGTCCACTGCACCGTTCTGCCAATCCTACGTTGATGGGCCAGAGCAGATTGACTGTCACTGCACCTCTGCTAACCCTACTGTGTATGGAGCCCCGGAGCAGAGACAGATGTCACTGCAACTCTGCTAACCCTAACTGTGTTTATGTGTGGCCCCCCGAGCAGGGAGATGTCACTCACCTCTGCTAGACACCCTTCTGTGTATGGGTACGGAGCACAGACGGTGTCACTGCACCTCTGCTTGATCCCTACTGTCTGATGGGGCCCCAGGTAGCAGACGGATGATCACTGCACTTCTGCTAACCCTACTGTTATGGGGCCCTGGAGCAGACGGATATCACGCACTTCTGCTAACCCTACTATGTATGGGCACAGAGCAGTATGGATTTCACTGCACCTCTGGTAACCCTCTGTGCATGAGGGCCCGGTAGCAATATATAGGATTCTAAATCCCCTCTGCTAACCCTACATGTTGTTAGGGGCCCTGGAGCAGACAGATGTCACTGCACCTTGCTAACCCTTACTGTGTATTGAGGCCCTCCAGAGCAGAGGATTGTCACTTGCACCCTCTGCTAACCTACTGTAGTATAGGGACCGGAGCAGACGGATTGTTCACTGCGACCTCTGCCATCCTACTGTGGATGGGGCCAGAGCAGATGGATATCACTGCACCTCTGCTAACCTACTTGTTATGGGGCCTCGGAGCAGAGTGGGAGTGTCACTGCACACCTCTGCTAACCCCTACTTGTTATGAGGCCCAGAGCTGACGGATGTTCACTGCACTTGCTAACCTTACTGTGTATGGGGCCTCGGAGCCGACGGATGTTCACGGCACCTCTGCCATATCCTTTATCTGTGTATTGGGGCCCAGTGTCAGACGGTGTTCACTGACTCCTCTGCCTCAATCTACTGTGTTAGGGCCCCGGAGGCAGACCAGATGATCACTGCACCTCTGCTAACCATATCTGTGTATGAGCCCCGGAGCAGAAAGTATGTCTATGCACCTCTGTAACCTCCTACTGTGTATGGTTGGCCTGGAAGCAGTGAGGATGTCACTGCACTTCGGCTAACCCTACTGTTGTTATGGTGGCCTCTGGAGCAGACGGTTTGATGTGTCACTGCCTACCTCTGCCTAAACCTACTATGATTGGGGCCCCAGAGCAGACGGATTTCACTGCACCTCTGCTAACCTATCTGTGTATGGGGCCCAGAGCAGGAGGATTTCACTGCACTCTGCTATTCCCTACTGTGTATGGTGCTTCCAGAGCAGACGGAGTGTCACTGCACCTCTGCTAACCCGTACTGTGTATAGGGCCCGGAGCCAGACGGATGTCACTGCCCTCTACTAACCTCTACTGTGTATGTGGGTCCCGGAGCAGTTCGAATGGTACTGCCACCCTGTCTATACCTACTGTGTATGGGTCCTGGAGCAGATCTGGATGTCATCTGCACCTCTGATCTAACACTACTGTGTATGGTGG
Organism: Phyllomedusa bahiana; assembly: GCA_025379985.1. Lineage (NCBI taxonomy): Eukaryota > Metazoa > Chordata > Amphibia > Anura > Hylidae > Phyllomedusa > Phyllomedusa bahiana. Next base: position 39,431 of record JAODAL010019783.1, on the reverse strand, counting down.
TCCCGGGCAACGGATGTCACTGCACCTCTCCTAACCCTACTGTGGATGGGGCTCTGCAGAGCAGGATCTGATATCACTGCACCTACTGCTAACCCTACTGTGTATGGTGCTCCAATGAGCAGACGGATGTCACTGCACCTCTGCTAACCCTTACTGTGTTATAGGGTCATGGAGCAGACGGATTGTCCACTGCACCTCTGATAACCCTATGTGTGATGGGGCTGGAGCAGATGGATGTCTCACTGCACCTCTGCTAACCCCAATGTGTATGGGGACCTGAAGCAGACGGATGTCACTGCACCTCTACTAACCCTACTGCATATGGGACCCTGGAGCAGATGAATGTCACTACATCTTTACTAATCCTACTGTGTATGGGGTCCCGGAGCCGGTGGATATCACTGCACCTCTGCTAACCAAGCAGTATCGGCAGAAAAGGCAGTATCAGAATTGGACCGCCGCAGATTAGCAAAGCGTTTTGTCACATGATGAGTCACATTTTCTGTTCTGATGTACAAATGGTATGTTGGTGTGTCAGGTGAGAAACAATCTGAGAACATAACATCCTGCACCATTGCTGGAGGTTACACATAGCTGGGAGGTACCAGTTTTTATGAACTGGGGAATGTTTTCGGGGGTTTTTTCTTTAGCCCACCACCCAGTAAAAAGATGTACAATGATGGGGGGTTATATCCATCCTTGCAGATCACATACACCCATACATACTGATTGTCTTCCTTGGGGCGGATGGGATCTTCCAGCAACATAATTTGACATATAACACGACTAAGGGCCACATGTATGAAAACCGTCTAGATCTAAAATTCACTTTTTTTGGGCCCATGCAACCAATCAGTTGCCCCTTTGTTTTCTATAGTGCCGGGAAAAATTAAAGGTGCGCTCTGATTGGTTGCAATGGGCAACATAGTGAATTTTAGACCTAAACACTTTTCATGCATGTGGCCCTAAATGTCCGACATTGGTTGAAAGAGCATCATCAAAACTTCCTAGTACTGCCCTCGCCCCCACATTTCTCAGACTTGAACCAAATGGCAGAGCCATCTTAAAAGCATTATGGTCCCCCAGGCATAGCAGTACAGTGAGACCTACACAAATAAATGACATTACAACAAACTATGCCTCTAGCTATGCCCAAACATGAAACCCCATGGGGTTATGCCTGTAACCACACCCAAGCACACTTATATCATCACACCGTATACGTAAGGACCCCCCTGCAGCCTACGAGACTAATTGGCTGGTCAGGGAGTCTATGGCTCCCTGATCCATCATTGTTTTTAACTGTTTGCACGTCCTAAGAACATACGTATAGTTAAATAAGTAGTTCCGAGTCAGGGATCTAGGACGTATGTACTGGATTCCCAGGACATAAATACACCACCTGGGCTTGTGGGGGTCCTGGGCAACTGCCTAGTGTGCCCAATTTGATTGTGCGTCATAAAGATCGCAATGTTGCAACCTCACACCTAATGATTGTCAATAAGGTCAATGTAAAACCTAAAGCAACTGTGACACAGCAGCTACATAAAATCCAAACCTGTAAATTGCAAAAATTTTTGGCTTGTGTGATGAAAGTTGTGTTCCTGGCCTACACCTATGTTGAGATCACATATTTTTTCATTGGAAGAATTCGTGTTGGATCCACTGCAGAAATTAAAGCTATGCCCTTGGGTTTCTGCTGTGGTTTTGGCTGCAGTTTTAGATGCAGACGCATTCAATGGGGATAATCATTGGTCAGGCTTCTGGATGTTCTTTATTTACAGGGAATCCCCGTGGAATCACTCAGGAGGTGACAGGACTTGGTTTGCACATGGATACTTTCTGGTGTGAACAAAGCCTAATGTTGAAACCATACAGGAACGTCATTAGCTGAGCAGTAGATGTGAGGTTGTGTGTTGTCAGACATACAGGTATTGTCCATTAGGGGGCAGCACAGCGGCATCCCCTATCATGTCAAATCTACTATCCATTCCTTTACCAAAAATACTTTATATTTGTTTCTATTTCTTGCATTCATATTGTTAGCATTTGTATAATATACTGTTATTATGGCTAGGTTCACAATTTTGGGATAAGCTGTCAGTGATAAAAAAAAATCCAAAAAAATTAAATTGGGCTACACTTCTAGTACATGTCTCCACACCCCCAATTGCAGTGCGATGTGGCCTGACAACCTCTTTGCTATAGAGGTGATCTTACCCTTAAAAGAGTTCTCCTCTAAAAAAAAAAAAAAAAATTACGTTCTCGAGGTTCAATTACTATCAGCTCTGGAGCTTATATTCCAGATGTCAGTCGACCCTGGATATCCAGAGACCATTTGAACTGTGGTGTCTGGGGAAGCACTCAAAAAAACGGGCCCTCTCGGGTCTTTATGAAATGTTAGTTAGTACCCCTTCGACAGAAAGACTCCCTTTCCAACAAAGCTGGGAACACGAACGCAATGTTACACTTTCGGATGAGGACTGGAGCAGAGCATTTCTCCTAACTCATAAATCTTCTATATCCACGAAAGCTCAGGAGTTGAACTACAAAATCCTGACACGGTGGTACAGAGTACCGGCTCTCCTACATGCCCTCTACCCGGAGGGGCCAAACACATGCTGGCGCTGCAAATCAGATAGGGGCACTATGGCCCACATCTGGTGGTGCTCTGTTCTTCAGCCCTTTTGGCTGAAAGTGCTTGAGCTCATTCATGTTATTACAGGCATAGCTTTACAAGCCGACCCCGTGCATATTCTCCTTTTTGCCCTTCCTCTTCCGATCTCGGTCCTTAAACACATTATATCTCACTTACTACTTGCAGCTAAAACTGTAATCCCCAGATTATGGCTTTCCACTTCCAGTCCCTCCACTGGTGGCTCCAAGAATCAACTCCACTGGTGGGCCCCAAGAATCAACTCCACTGGTGGCCCCCAGAATCACCTCCACTGGTGGGCCCAAAGAATGAACTCCACTGGTGGCCCCAAGAATCAGCTTTACTGGGGGGTCCCAAGAATCATCTCCACTGGTGGGCCCCAAGAATCAACTCCACTGCTGGGCCCCCAGAATCAACTCCACTGCTGGGCTCCAAGAATGAACTCCACTGGTGGACCCCAAGAATCAACTCCACTGCTGGGCTCCAAGAATTAACTCCTCTGGTGGGCCCCAAGACTCAGCTTTACTGGGGGGTCCCAAGAATCATCTCCACTGATGGGTCCCAAGAATCATCTCCACTGATGGGTTCCAAGAATCATCTCCACTGGTGGCCCCTAGAATCAACTCCACTGGTGAGACCCCAAGAATCAACTAAACTGATGGGCCCCAAGAATCAACTCCACTGCTCTGGGCTCCAAGAATCCACTCATCTGGTGGGCCCCAAGAATCAGCTTCACTGGGGGGTCCCAAGAATCAGCTTTACTGGGGGGTCCCAAGAATCATCTCCACTGTTGAGCCCCAGGCACCCCAATCTGATATCGGACTAGTTCAGGGAGAAGGGAGGACTTTAGGGCTGATTCACCTGACCTCTATAAGAAATATCTCCAAACCTGGGAGGACTGGATTGTTTTCTGCAACTCAGACCTTTACCGTAGCTACTCTTAAGCGCCAAAGTATTTAGATGCAGACTATCTCTATGTATGCCATGCAACGACTGAACTGACCGAAAATTTTTCGTTTGTTTAGTTATTTCGTCTCTTTTATTGTGGTTTAAGACTTAACCTTGTTTGTTTTGGATTGAGTAGGATGCCGCACTGTCCTCTGCGTCAGCAGCGCTATTTGCCAGTATTGCCATACCATTCTATTCTCTCACGCATGCTATTCTTGTCCCCAATCTCGGTTGCCACTACAGTTTGCATCCTCTTGTCAGGCGTGGTATGAGAATACTTAATTAAAGTATCCTGTTACTTCCTCATCATTGGTGTTTTCCAACATGTAGTGTAATTCATTCCTCTGTCGAAAAATGCTGTATTTCGCTTACTGTTGATTCCTATGTAATACTCCTTTTACTCTTTTTAAGCTTGTATGAATGTTTCAACCTACATGTCTTTATCCTTAATAAAGCTTGGTTTTGAATACGAAAAAAAAAATGACATTGGGGCCAGGGTGGGCAAAAAATAAACAAAAATTATACTTACCGAGGCTTGAACTGGCCCGCAGGGAGCAGGGGGCATGCCTAGGGGCCCTGATGGGCCCCTAGGCATGCAGGACTCTTGGGCATGGCAGTATTGGGGCTGCTTTTATGGAGAAAGGAAAAGAAACAGAGGCAGAAAGCAAAGATTCTTAGTGGGTTCCAACAATCAACTCCACAGAGGGCCCCAAGAATCAACTTCACTGCTGGGCCATAAGACTCACCTCCACTGGTGAGCTCCAAGAATCAACTCCACTTGTGGGCCCTAAGAATCAACCGCACTGGTGGGCTCCAAGAATCAACTTCACTTGTGGGCCCCAAGAATGACTCATGGTGGCTCCAAAAATCAACACCACTGGTGGCTCCAAGAATCAACTCCACTTGTGGGCCCCAAGAATCAACTCCACTGGTGGGTGCCAAGAATCATCTCCACTGGTGGCCCCAAGAATCAACTCCACTGGTGGGCCCAAAGAATGAACACCACTGGTGGCCCCAAGAATCAGCTTTACTGGTGGGTACCCATAATCAGCGCCACTGGTGGGCCCCAAGAATCAACTCCACTGCTGGGCTCCAAGAATCAACTCCACTGGTGGGCCCCAAGAATCAACTCCACTGCTGGGCTCCAAGAATCAACTCCACTGGAGGGCCCCAAGAATCAACTCCACTGGTGGGCCCCAAGAATCAACTCCACTGCTGGGCCCCAAGAATCAGCTTTACTGGGGGGGTCCCAAGAATCAGCTTTACTGGGGGTCCCAAGAATCATCTCCACTGATGTGGCCCCAAGAAATTCATCCCATACTCCACTGGGCTCCAAGAATCAACACCTTTAGTGGGCCCCAAGAATCAGCTTTACTGGGGGGGTCCCAAGAATCAGCTTTACTGGGGGGTCCCAAGAATCATCTCCACTGTTGAGCCCCAGGCACCCCAATCTGACACTTTAATTACCTAGCTGTCCCAGTGCTATCACCCGAAAGGTTGCTGGTGATCAGCTCCTCTTCATTTTCGGGTTCTCATCCTGAAACAGAGCAGAGGCTCCCACTAAATTCACTTACAGAAGAGTGTGAGCTTCTCCTCTATGTTAGGACGAGAACCCGAAAGTTCCAGGAGCTCCGGAGCGCCAGCGCCAGGGGACAGCTGGGTAAATATAATTTGTATTCTTTTTTTTTGACAAATCTGACCCCAACATCATGTCATTTTTTTATTTTAGTAAAAAACCTCTTCAAGCTACTTCTTCACCTGTTGTTTGTTAACCACCATATCTGGTCATCCTATATTAATGCTCCTTCCTACACATGACCTCAAATCACATCACACGGCTACTGGACGCACAGCGGATACACTCTTGACTTTGTGATTGGGATTCGTGGGAGTGTTGTTGTTCCTCATTGATGCCATTTGCAATCACTACTAATCTTGTCAGTCTTATTGTGAAGATGCATGAAGACGTCTGAGAAAGTCACCTGTCCTCCCTACTACTGAATGGACGCCTGCGTGCCGGCCATTACCAGAGATACAGGGCTCAGATGCAGCAATCCTTCGAAAAATACGTTTTATTTTTTTTTAAGAGCCAAGAACTTGTTTTACTGTTTCTATAGAAGGGCTGTAGACTATTTATAGGTTAGTTTGCAGGTATTTTAGTGTGGTATAAAGTAGAAAACATAAGAGCGTTTACTTTTTTTGTTGAGGCTGGCATGAAATAAATTGTCTTTGACAGTGATTTCACCGTAAGGAGTTAAAAAATGAGTGTTCAATGACGTGGCCTTATGTATTGTGCCAGTTTTATGGGTGAGTTTTTACAAATAACAAGTGTTGATTTTTTTATTAGAATAACAGGGTTCATCTTTTTATATTAGTTTTTTTGTTTCTGTCAGGGACCAGTTTTGGGATTCTACTTGTCGCAGTTGTTATTATATATACAGCATATACACATTAATCTGTTACTGCTTTGTATTATGCCTGTGACAGGCAGTGTATTACACTCCCTATCCACTTCAGGAAGTTTTCCAGATAATGACTCTTATAGATGGCAGAGAATGGCAGGCGTACTATTTATCCTCCATATCTATGTCATGATGACCTATTCGCACCCTCCACATCTTATTGTATGTGGGTGCCAAAGGTTTATAAAGAGAGTCCCTCCTTCCGTAAACCAGTAAGAGACTGCTAGCCGGCTGTTGACCGGCAGCATCCAGGGTGGTTAAACTGCCCGGATTGGCGCTAGCTCTGCAAGGCTGGCCATTTGCATTTGAATGGGACCGGCTGTCATTTTATTTCATTTTAGAGCAGGATGGTCGTGGACACAGCGTTTTTGACCATAGTGTAATCGTGACACTCTGCAAGATTGAACAAACTGGGCGTCCACTGGACATTGGGCTAAGTATGGATGAGACAGTCCTATTCCATTTGTTCTAGTTGGGCATATGGTAGGGGTCCTAAGAAGGGTCTTCTCACGCCATAGCTAATATCTAATTCCAAAGCAGATGCCTTCCGCTGTTCGTTTGCACCCAATCCGTCTTTCGTTGATGGTCATGGTTACATAATAATGACTGCTAATGTCAGTGTGCATTGGCTTACATTTGCAGGCAACTGTTGATGCCCAGGCTTGCGATTGATCAGTTGAGCATTGAGCGGTTTCAGAAGGGTTGGTATTGGCAGCAATGAGGCATCACAATTATGCAATCTACCTATTATTAAAAAGAAGTCTTGATGATACACAAACACTTCAGATGGTGACCAACTATGAGGGTACGCATACTTCCCACCTTGCGGGAAACCGCAATTTGCTTACATTTTACCTGTCTTTGAAGGGTAATAATATCACAATGCCTATTGCGACTGCTAGGTGAGCGGTCCAATTAATTTGACGGACATGTCAAGTCATTCTAAGTAACAATCTCGCTCCTTTGCAATCATCAGTCTCTTTATAGGGGGGGGCAGAGTGTAGAAGTAGCTACTGGGGCCTGGAGATGAGTGGGCTCTAAAGTCCTCGTGCCAGTAATTATAAGGCATCCATTATGGCAATGAGTAGGTGGGGGGCCCCATTATCTGATTTTTGCAGTAAGGGGCACAGAGGAAAACTTTAGTTACTATCTATTGTCTCTACTATGACAACATAGAGTTTGGGTTAGGAGTAGGGGTGAACCATTGGACTGCTCGAGCCTAAAATGTCATGAAGACAGGTCATTCGGAGATAGCAGCACCTGAGTAATATCTGTTATGGGCATTCGTATTCAGCTTTTTTGATCGCACAGTACCGCTCCTGATTGCCGTAATAACTATGAACGACAAAAAAACCTGTTTTAATTATAGTTGACATGCGCGATCAGGTGTTAAACCTGGTCCAGACTGCATTAATACCCCCCAATCATTTACACGCTGCCTCTGTCCGCATAAATATCCCATGACAGTCAGATAATGCGGGGTCTTCAATGATATAGTCGACCATGTATCTGTTTGGATAAGCCAGATTCCTTTATGTGTCTGGCTAATGGAAAGGAGGGTCGCAGCTGAGGGGCCCCCTGTAAGCTATACACTCCACGTGCTGGGAAAAAATGTATTAAAAAAGTAGTCGTTGCTGAAAACATACTTTCATACATGAAGTTGTGGCAATTTACATGAATTATAAATATTTGCACTGGTTTTTTTGTCTTGGTACTTTTTGCTGTTAGACCTCCCTAGTATACCCCATTTAAGCAGGTATGTCATTGCTTCACACTTAATGCTAGAAATAACCTGCTGTATAGCTGAACAGGGTCCCGGGGGTGCTAAGACAATGCACGGCCTCCTTAGATCCACTTTGGGAAAACTACTCTTTGGTCTTTCTTTTTTGAGCGTTTTTCGTTTATTTTGGGGACTTTTGAGAACGTCTGCCGGCCTACAATAGAGCGTCCCACACAATCTCTGATGGAAAAGTCATGAGAGAATATGGAAAGTCTCATTCTCCAGGAGGTTCGCCAATTTTGCACAAGTACAAAGTTGTTCGTCTTTGTAGTTCATGTAAACATGTCGTTCTTGAGTTGAATGCTAGGCACGCTGAGCTATAGTGGCTGCGTCGTTAGAGTAGAGGTTATGGTCTTTTGCCCATGACTGGGCTTTGGTTAGTATAGTAATGTTTTCCCATTGGACATCGAGAGATGGAGAAGAGATTGTTTCAAGTACTGGCTGCTCCTTATTTGTCATTGTGAAAGCTTCATGCATCTGGCGAATGTCAACTGCTGCGATCAGAAGACATCTGTGTTTAACAGCAACCTAATTGCCCATTGGACTGGAGTCGTCATTTTTCATGTTTTGAGGTATAAACTAATTAGTAAGTGAAACAGCAAGTGCCCAGCGGACCTTATCACCATACAGCTGTCGAGCACTTGGATAAGCCAACATGCCATTCAATACGTCGGTCTTCTGTTTAGCAGGTTTCGCCAAGAAAAATTGAGAGGAATCTTCCATTGCATATGTTGGGTATTTGGTCGTGAAGGATGAGTTCCTCATATCAGTCCTTTACTCCTATCACCGTTCAAAAAAACGATTTGCTTCCAAAGCTGGCACCTTTCTTGGGGAAAAAACTGTTCATTGCTCCTCTTTTAGCTACCTTAGATAAAGTTCAATATAATGTTGCAACATGGTAAGTGAATGTATCATTGTAGATAATTAGATCTCGCACCTAGTCAAAAGGTCATGATGGTATAGGAATTGGTCATCGGCCCTGTTTCCAGACTCTTTGAGACATGGTGAGAAGTCATTATTAAATGTTCTTTCTTCTCGTTGTTATTTTATATGGAACAGTAGCCATCAAATATGGTGTGCACCAATGACTGATGGATTAAATATAAGGCCCCATCTACAGGTTATTGCATCTATGATAACTGTAATTATCTTGGTTTACAAATGGGGGCCTTGAAGGCAGTAAAACCAAGAGTGTAGATACCATATAGGTCGCTCCTGAAACTGCTATGGGTACCATGGAGAATGAAGTTGGCTGATCTATAGCCCTTAGGTGGTGGACACCTAAGCCAAGCTCTCAATGGGTGCTGTAACAGGTGGAAAAATCAACCAGAGAAACCTTCGGCCTTTCTCTTCTATGAGGGATAGGAAAGAGGCGCAGAAGGACCTAATTTGTAGGGGTAGTGGTTTAGGAGTATGAGTTATAGCATAAAGATTCACTGTAGAGACATTTAAAGTTTGGTTCATTCTTGATCTGCGTGGCTCTTGCAGTCAAATCTATGTACCTGCAAATTGATTTAGGCAAGGCTGACGCAAGTTGTCCTATCCATTGGGCAGACTAGGCAGTCGGAACAATGGGCCACCTTGGCTTGGGGGCTGCTCAGAAGCAGTCAGAGATATGGTGATAATATTTAATCCATGTACAATGGTGTTATATTTGGTAACTGCATAATATTCATATAGAGGTATCATACATAGAAAGTTGTCTTGTAGCTATATTTAATATATACTGTATATATTTATGCCATAAAACTGTGTTAGTTTATATTGACTACTATTTCCTTTAAGATGGGAACATGTCACATACGGTTGGTTGCCCCCCTTGCTTGGAGGGACAGCACAAAGCCTAGTGTACTAGTCTGTGTTTCCCAGGCGCTGTGTCCCTTATTCTGTAAGACTGCTGCTGTTTTAGAGATTTACACTTTACATATTTGTTAACTTTGTGTAGGTGTTGCCCGCCCACCAAAGATAGAGCCGGCCCACTGAAAGTTTGTATTCACATGTTTCTTACCTATACAATAGTAGATTGGGTTTTTGTCGTTGACTGATGTGAGGTGGGCTAGCCTTAAGGTGGGCCGGGCCGTTTTGGAAAAAAATCTGACACTTCTGAAGGACTCTGTCGAATGACTCGTTTGGCTGAACAACTGCAGATTTGAGATCTTAAGAATACATCCAGAAAACTCTCCAGCAATCTTATCACAGAAATACGGGACCAGTGCTAGGAAACAGAAGGTCTGCACACTAGCTGTTGCTGGCCCCTCAGCCCAGGGGGGCATAAAAATTACGTGCATGGTGATCTGGATTTCATGCGCAACTGGACAACGTCACCACTTGTTTTACAAACAACAGAATCGAAACTAGCAGTCCGCCTAGATCACAGACGATGCAAAGGAGTCAGTCTATGATTTATTTTATCTTTGTTCATAATTACTTTTCACTGCACTTAAGTATAAGTGAAAATTTTAGATATTTTTCATCACAGCAACGGCATAGTGGCTATAGCTTCAGATAGGGACATATACTCGAACAAACTTCACGAAACAATATTGCCTGCCTTTCCAGGACTTTTGCGTTGATTTCAAAGGTGCACAAAGGTCCCGCGTTAGGCTATGTTCAGACGGAATTATTTCGGCGAGAATTTTGTGCGTGTATTTGCGCTCTAATACGGGTGAGGCATGCGAGCCACGAACATTTACGGGACTCCAGTAGTTCTCATGAGACACATTTTGATTATGCCTCATCCCCACCGCGCGTTCTATTTGATCATATATGTGACATTATGTCGCGGAGAAGATGGCGCAGCGCGGTCGCTATGAATGTCATTGGGGCAGGAGGTCGTCTGGCTGCCATCACCCACTTGCACTCGGGAGTCACTTGCTGCTAGTATTGTAGGCGCCAAGGCTCACCGAACACACATCAATGTACTGCGTGGCGCGAGTATCATGTAGTCATGTGAACATACCCTTAGTCTGCTGGCAAACTGGGACATGTGTTGGAGCATTGGTCTGGACGTGACTGTCAAGTGGAAGGAGCCCAGCTGCAATTCTATTGCACCATGGCCGCATAATGCTTTTAAGATTAGCAACCTCGTTGGATGATAATTGACTGCAAAGTCACACGAATTGCTTTCCATATTAGATGTGCTAATGAGCTCGCATGCTTAATCGACCATTTTAGCAGAACGCATAAGCGGAATAATAAGGTAATAAAAATTTAAAACAGGCATTCAGTTACTCTAGGTACACATTGTATGACAGTTATTCTAAAGTAACTGGCAGGGGAGGCTACCGATGGTTGTTGTTAGGTGTTCTTAGTGAAGTTACCGCTTACTATCTTTTGTTGGATTTAGCCTGCTCTGATCCTTTTTCTCTTATGTAATCCCGACAGGGCTAATCATTCCATAATGTCGAGAGTCAGGGTCTCTGATGAGGGCTCACAATTACGCTTCCGGGACTATTCCGTGGATGACACACAGCAAAATTGTTTTATCAGTGGACAAATGGCACTGTACGCAGATGGGGTTGAACTAGCGAGTGACTAGGGCCACTATCCTAGAGATCGGGATGATTCTTGGAGGCATAGCCCAACCAGTGAAGTGATTATTCGAGGGTCCACCAGTTCGGTGATGATAATTGGGAGGTCATCCAAGTGAGAGGTTTGATTCTAGGGGCACACCAGTTGAGCTGATTGTCTTGGGTCCCCACCGAGTAGGAGATGATTCTTGGGGCCACTCAGGAGATTGAGCATTATTCTTTGCGGGCCAACCAGTGGAGATGATTCTTGGCGTGGGTTCTACTGTGAGTTGATTTACGGGGCCCACTGGATGAGCTGATGTCTTGGGTCCACCACACCACGTGGTGATTGATCTTGGGGCCCCACCTCAGTTGAGCTTAAATTCTTGGGCCCACCAGTACACGAAGCTAATTCGTAGGGGTTCGACCACACAGTGGATGAGTTCTCTCGGGGCACAGCTGGAGATGCTCTTCTTGGAGGAACCCACCAATGGAGATGATTCTTTGCAGCTCACCAGTGGTTGATTATTGGTGCACATGTGTGGACGTTGCTTTCTTCGGAGCCCACGTGGAGTGGAATCACAAATTACCTGTAAAATGAATTTTACTAAGAATAAAATATAAATTTTAACAGAGAGTATAATTATAAAAACAATCAGACTAACTCCCTAGAAAAATCTCGCTATCCTAAAAACATTGTTAGCTCCCTTAAACACTAAGACAGTGATATCACGCCTGAAATGCTGGATGACCCACTGTGCGATGATGTTATGTATTATGGCCCCCACATGTGATTAACTCGATTCATTGGGAATTAACACCACTGTACAGTTATTATCTACCTGGGGCCACCACCATAGTGAAGAGATAGCATTACTTGACGCCCTCCTAGTGAAGGTGTATGTCATCATTCCGGTCCTAACAGTGGATATGATTAGTGAGGACCACTCAGGTGCGTCACGCTTGAATTCCTTAGGGCCCACCTAGTGGGGTGGATTCTTCGGGGACAAACACAGTAGAGTCTGATTCATGGGGCTCAATATTGGAGTTAATCGCATTGGGGTCCACCACGTGGACCGTTGTTATCTGGCGAGGTCCCACAGTGGAGTTTGATTCTTCTAGTGGAGGGACCAATCAGGTAAATAAGCTGATTCTTGGGGCCCACCAGTGAAGCTGATTTTTGCCACCCACTAGTGGAGTTTATTCTTGGGGCCCACCTGTGAAGCTGATTCTTGGGGCCCACCTATGGAAGACTGATTATTTCGGCGTTTTTACGACTTTCGGTGACCAGTGAAGCTTGGATTTATTGGGGCCCACCAGTGGAAATGATTCATGGGGCCCTGATTATTGTGGCCCACCAGTGGAGATGATTCATGGGGCCTGCCAGGACACCATTTATATTTACTAAAGGGCATATATACTTTTGCAATCAACACCTATTTATTGCTTCAATGCATCCAACATAAAACTGATGCAACCTTGCAAAATGGTATGAACGTGGAATTTTCCACTTTTTTTTATGGTAGACCCTGTGCAGATCCAGAGTATGTCTTCATAAGTCACTGAACATTCTAATAAGAACCCTGTTATATTGTCTGATCCTGACACCTTGTGCTACTCTGCTACTCGTGGCCCTTTTTTTTCTGACTGATATACAAGATGAAGATGAAAAGGGTAAAGCTTCTCTGGAAGGAGGAATGTGACTGCAGGCATCAGAAGAACACACAAAGGTCGAATGATTTATTAAAGGATGGGAGATTAATATACAGGTCTTAATATGATGTCACTAGAGTGCCGATCGCGCTGTGTGTTATTAAGAGGGGTGTATATGAACTGTTGGTCGGTACTTTGGATGACCTACGTGGTTAATAAGTCTTTGTGATAGTGTCAAGGCTGTTGGCTGCACGCATCATGGATCAATGATACGTGGTTCGTCATCGAGTGAGGGGACTACTGCAAGTGAGCGAAGAGGTAGTAGGAGGTGATAGGGAGGTTTATACAGGTCTTGGATAACCCCTTTAACTCCTCCAGGTGCGGCGTGTTGGAACTTGAGAACAATATGTATTGAAGAACAAGGAAAGCGGAAGAATAACGTTGAGGCGCAAGGAGTGCGGCCTGAATTGTTTCCACTAGTGGCGCATATGGCGTAGATTTGCATAGGGCCAAACCGAATACCAATTGTCCCAGTCACTTGCCTGGACAATCTCCAAAGTGATAGCAGCAGGAATTGTCATGCCTGTCTACCTGTCCCTGCTGTACTGCTAGGGCTAACTGCTGGTGTTTCCAGTGTATCTGGCGATAATATTCCCCTGTATAGGTACGGCAGCAGTGCCCACATGGAACTTAGAATTACTACATAGTAATACACCAGGGTTTCCAAACTACCCCAAAGACCGACTGTGTACCATGTTATATCATAGGCACAGGTAGGGGTTCATAGGGGTTTGTAAACTTTATTAACTGTTTTTCATTTATTTGTACATATCTGGGATGAAATTCCCACATACAATTACTTCATAAAAATACATACTAGGAATTCTTGATGCATTTACCTCAGTGTATATTGTAATGCAGTCTAGGCCCCGATCACTAATGGGAGAAACTGGATGGAGGGTATACAGTCTAGTGTCCAGCCACTCACAGGTCTTGTGAATAACCTGATATCCACGGTAACTATAGTGTAGGGAAGGCAGAACTTCTGCTCCAGTATATAATACCTCTCAGTAGCTGGCTTATCAGTGTATAAACAGCCTCGTCCATGTTATCCGTGACCGACACAACAGGGGCGTAGCTAGGCTGTTTATTTCGGGCTCGGGCACCTAATAAAACCGCCCACTGGAGCCCTCACGTCTACCAGGCTCCAGGCCGCATTGCCGTTGGGCTTGGAGCACCGACCTCGGCACCGTACAGCGGCATGATGCGTCCCGATGGGTCGCACATTTGCAGCCTGCGGGGTTCTGACAGGAGCAGATGTAGAGATGCACACCTCCTCTCCTGCTACGCAGTCCAGTGTACGGACGCGCTCTGGGTCGACACTGACGGGGTCCACGCCGGGTCCTCACCAGCGCTGAGGTCCACGCAGCGGCCCCGTGCGCTCAGACGCTGGCAGCGTCGCGTGATGTGATGTCATCGATCAGCTGACCTTTTTCCGTCGCGGCAAAACAGCGGCGTCATAGGTCCGTGCCGCCCACCGACGAGGAGCAGTGCCGGCACGGACTCGCGCGGCGCTGAACGAGGACAGAGCGCGCACAGCGCTGGGGGAGTTAATGGTGAATATGTAATGTTGTTATTTTTTATGCGTTTACCTGCCTCTGTGCCCTCACATCATATACTGCCTGATGCCCCTATATACTCCTGCACTAGTGGCAAAACATATCAAATGCCTGGCGGACCCCCATATACTGCCTGTGCCCCTATATGCTTGCCTATGTGGCCCCCCAAATCCCTGCGGTGGCCATCCCCATATTAATGCTGTGCACAACACTATAATGCCATGCCTGGTGGCCACAGCCATATATATGCCTGCCTGTGGCACTCCATTATACTGCCTCACAGTGCCTATTTTCTGCTACAGTGCCCTATTATACACTTCTTCGTCGGCCCCTATATACTGCTTCAGATGACCCTCTATTACTGCACCTCAGTGCCCCCATATACTGCCTGTGCCCCCTATATACTGCCTGTGGCCCGTTTATCAACTTGCTGTGGGCCCTATATTCCTGCCTCGTGGACCCATATAACACTGCCTGTGGCACCCATTTTATACTGCTTCAAGTGCCCCTATATAACCTGAGGGGTACTTATATACCTATAATTAAAAGGAGTTGCTGGAAAATGTGAGGTTCTAAGATTTCATTTTTTTGTTGCCATGACAAGTCCTCAGGGACGAGTATTGGCCGGGGGGGTTGCCAATCAGCATGAAGGGTGTGAACCGGTGGAGAAGAGAAGGTGTGACTCAGTACGCTGACTCATGAAAGACGTCTCCGGTGTGTCTCACTAAATGCTAACTGCTGTGTATCACTTCTTATATGTCTGCAGAGCGTCTAATACAACTAGTAACTACCACTCTATATCGGTCACTAGTATGCAGCTGGGTATATGGTCGTTCAGCCTGCCTGTGTACAGTGGATGTATGTCACATGTGGGGGTCTGGCAGGATATTTGGAGTTGTAATAGTTTTGGCGTCTTGGTTTTGTAGGAAGGGTTTCTAGTAATAACAATCCCACTTGTCTGGTTTCGATTTGCTCCATGTTATCGGTTGTATCGTTTTGGTGACTTTTTTAGGGTATTTGTCATATGAAGGTGAGAAGTTCATGTACATTAGCTAAAATTTGTCATTGGTGATTCTTAAGTGTATGTCAGTGACTGCTGAGGACGATGGAAGGGATACTGTGTGGAGTTGTGCAGAATATTAGTGACAGGAACCTCAAGGTTTTTCTGTAAAAAAACTTCCACAGTTCACAAATGAGGCAGGGAAAAATGTCGTTGTTATGATAAACCCAAGCAACTTACACAGAAATACACAAAGGGAGGCAGAAGCCCCGGATGTTTTTGGACCCTCAAGCAATCGCCTGACCACCACAAAGGTCATGGGACCCTGGGTACCTAGGTAACGAGTTGTGTATGGTGGAGCAAGAACTTCTCCAGTATTTACTAACTCCTGCACGTGTCCTTATCATGTTGGACCACAACACAGGTCATGTCGACACTCGGTATCCAGGGTTAACATCGTAGTGTATGGCAGGTGACAGAAACTTCTCCCAGTATTACTGACCTCCAGGCAGCCTGTTCTTGATCACTCGTAGACACGAACCCACTAACAGGTCATGTGACCTGGCTCCTCCAGGTCACACACTGTAGGGTATGGACGGAGGAAGTTCGTTCTCTCCAGTATTTACTACCTACGCAGCACATTCTTGCACGTGAACACAAACACACACGGTCCTGTGACCCTGGGTCATACAAGGTAACAAGTAGGTGTATGGAGGAGCACGAACTTTCTCGCTGTCATTACGAACATCCAAGCGCTTCTTAATCACCGTGAGCCACCAAACAGGGTCAGTGAACACGCCACCCACACAGGTCATGTGACACCTGGTACCCAGGTAACAGGGGTTATGGGGAGAGAATTCCCCAGTGTTACTACTCCGCGTGTTTTCATGTAACACACAGGTATGGCCCCCTGGTTCCGGTAACAGTAATTTTGGAGGGCGAACTTCCCCAGTATTACTACCTCCAGAGGTCTTATGTGCCCACCACACAGGTCATGTGACCTGGTACCCCGGAAAACGTAATGTATGGAGGGGAATTTCCGTATTCTTCCCCAGCGGGTTTTAAATCATTTGACCCCACACAGGTCATGTGACCCTGGCCCCAGGAAACAGTAGTGTAGGGAGGCAGAATTCCCCAGATTACACCTCCAGCAAACTTTCATGTGTCACCCAGGTCATGTGACCCTAGTATCCAGGTAACAGTAGTGTATGGAGGAGCAGAACTTCTCCAGTATTACCACCTCCCGCAGCATTTTATCATGTCTGTAGAGAAGACGCAGCACATTCTTCTATTTCTGTGTGTTTTGTTTTAAAAATAACTTTATTAAACAACAACAGCAACCTATATACCATTGAGTTGTGTCTCTTTAACAACTAACTTTATTAATAACATGAGAGAGACAAGTTATACAAGTAACTACACACATTAAAAAAGCTGCTGGAATAATCATATTTATAACATTTATTTCACCCTTATTCCTATTCACTTACTCCATAAACAGGGCCATTTTTGCTGGGGGAAAAACAACTGGATGCATCATTTTAAAGAAGTGGGTGGACCCCGAGGGCTGAGGGGGCCCACCTTCCACTTTATTAGTGGCAGTGGGCCCTCAAAACTGCCGCCCTTTTATAAAACATTTTTCCGCAGCTGTGACACATGGTTTTTTTAGGCATGGGTGTCAAACTGGGGCCCCTCCCTGTTGGGAAACACACTCCCATCATCCCCACTGTTAGATTTCCCAAATGCATGATGGGATTTTTGTGTTTCCCAAGTGGGGGGCCGCAATTTGACACTCCTTTTCTGGAGGGAGGGGGTCGGTGTTAGGCTTAATACGTCTCTGCCTTTGATTGTTGTGTATACAGGGCTAAATGGCAGTGTATATGATGGGCGGGAAAGCCTCCAGGCTTCCTACTTCTCAGGCCCAGCAGTCATGTGATCGCAGGTGCTGCAGAAGCTGCGGGGTCCTATCATATCCAGATCAGCTCTGCAGTCAGTGCTGGGGTCTGTGCTTCTCTATAACTGGGGCTAATAAATCAGTCCCAGTCACAGGGAAAATCAGCAAAAAATGTTATTTAAAAATGCCCCCAAAAGGTCTTTTTCTGACTTATGGGGGTCGAAATATGAAAACAAAAAGAAAAAGAAAACATCAAATAAAAAAATGACAGCCAAACTGAAATCTTTAAAATGTTTAGGGGGAAGCTAAAAAAATCTTTTTCTACATTTACCCTGGGTGTGTTCCCTTAGTCCATTGAATTGGGGACCGGTTTTTTTTTACTTTTTACAGTTACCATAAAACCCGGGTATGGAAAAATGAAAAACTGTACCAATTTTTCGTTTTCTAGAGATGGAGGCCTGCAACATGGCAAAAAAAGAGGAATATGTTCAGAAAAAATGGATAGGAGGAAAAAAGAGAAATGTAAAACTTAGCCCAAAAATATAGGTAACGGTGGTGAGGCCTTTTAAAAAATGAATTATAAAAATGGTAAATTGCACTTAGGAATTATTTTCCAGAATATGAGTGAATGTTTTGAAGGGGGCGTGCCAGAATTCTAGCGTAAAAAAAGTATAGTGGGCCAGTTCTATAGATGTATGAACAGGTGTAATCCAAACTTTGGCGCGATAAGTGCCTCGGTACCACACCAAAGACATTTTTTAGAACATCAAAGTTTTGGGGCGTTCTGGGGACAGCGCACCACATTCATAGAAGAAGACATATTTATGATTCTTTGACGCCAAAAAAAATTTTGGGCGAAAGTTAAAACAGTCAGACCAGGAAAGGGGGTGCCTGAGCCGCTTGTGGTATTTTCCTACACTGCCTGTATGTATGACCTGCAGAAGAACGACCGGGTAAAGGTGGTGCTGGCAGGTTTGGTATTAGCTCTCATGCCCCGTAGTATGACTGCAGAAAAACAGCCGACCAGGGAAAGGTGGTGCCGAGCAGATTTGGTATTGGTTACATGCCCTTTTGTATGACCCGAGAAGAACAGCCGGGTAAAGGTGGTGCCCGGCCAGACTTGTGGTATTTGGTCTACACTGCCCTGTAGTTGCCTGCAGAAGAAAAGCCAGACCAGGGTAAAGGTGCTGCCTGAGCCGACTTGTGGTTTGGCTCTATATGTCCTGTATGTATGACCCGCAGAAAAACGACCAGGGTAAAGGGGGTGCTGAGCCGGGCTTGTGGGGGTTTTGGGTCTCACTGCCCCGTATGTAGACCTGCAGAAGAAAGCCAGCCAGGGTAAAGGTGGTGCCTGAGCCAGATTGTATATTGGTCTAACCTGCCCTGTAGTAGACCTGGAAGAACAGACCAGGGTAAAGGTGGTGTTGGCCAGACTTGTGGTATTGGCTCTACCTGTCTGTATGTATGACCTGCAGAAGAACAGACAGGGTAAAGGTGGGCCCGAGCCGGGGCTTGGGTATTTGGCTTACACTGCCTGTATATATGCTGCAGAAGAACAGCCCGACCCGGGTAAAGGTGGTGTTGAGCCGACTTGGGTATTTGGCCTACCCTCTGTATATATGACCTGAGAAGAACGACGGGGGGAAAGGGGGTGCCTGAGCCGACTTGTTGTATTGGCTCTCACTTCTGTTGTTGACCTGCAGAAAAAAGACCAGGGTAAAAGGGGGTGCCTGAGCCAGACTTGTGGTATTGGCTCTACACTGCCCTGTATATATGAGCCGCAGAAAAAAGCAGACAGGGTAAGGGGTGCCTGAGCCCGACTGTGGTATTGGGCCCAACTGCCCTTATGTATGACTGCAGAAGACAGCCACCCCGGGTAAAGGTGGTGCCCGAGCCAGCTTGTTGTATTGGTCTACACTGCCCCGTATGTTGACCTCAGAAGAACAGCCCGACCAGGGTAAAGGTGGTGCCCGAGCCCGATTGTGGTATTGGGTTACACTGCCCCGTATGTATGACCTGCAGAAAAAACAGCCAGACCGGGTAAAGGTGGTTTCCTAGCGACTTGTGGGATTGGCTCACATGTCCTGTTGTTGACCCGCAGAAGAACAGCCAGGGTAAAAGGGGGTGCCCGAGCCAGCTTTTTGTATTGGCTCTCATCCCCGTATGTATGCTGCAGAAGAACAGCCAGACCAGGTAAAGGTGGTGCCTGAGCCCGACTTGTGGTATTGGTCTACATGCCGTATGTATGACTGCAGGAGAAAAGACCCGGGTAAAGGGGGTGCCCCGAGCCAGACTGTGGTATTGGCTCTACATCCCTGTATGTATGACCTGCGAAGAAAGCCAGACCGGGTAAAGGGCTGCCGGCCAGATTGTGGTATTTGGGTCTCACTGCCCCGTATGTTTGCCTGAGAAGAAAGCCAGACCAGGGTAAAAGGTGCTGCCTGAGCCGACTTTTTTGGGATTGGGGTTAACTGCCCTGTATGTATGACCTGCAGAAGAAAGCCAGACGGGAAAGGTGGTGCCCGAGCGACTTTTGGTATTTGGGTTACACTGCCCGTATGTATGACCTGCGAAAAAACAGCCAGACCAGGGAAAGGGGGTGTGAGCCGATTGTGGTTTGGCTCTACATGCCCTGTAGATGACCTGCAGAAGAAAAGTTCTACAATCTGGCGCAGTTATTAGCTTTAAAGCTATTTATAACTGGTCTATCAGCGCCAACCTTCATACATGTCGCCCTATGTGTCAGATTTATTTACCATAGAAACAATACAAATGCAACACGTTTTGCAAAAACCAAAAACCAAAAACAAACAACAAACACCCAAATAAAAAACCCCCCCCCCCCCAAAAAAAAAAAAAAGTTTTTCAAAATTGTAACAAAAAAAAAAAAAAAATTTTAAATGAACAAACAAAAGGGCCCAAAAAAAAAAAAGGGAAAAAAGGTGTTTAAAAAAATTAAGAAAAAAATGAAAAGTAAGGAACTAAATATATATTAACATGGTTCCCAAAAAGAAAAGTAATCTGAAATTACCGGGGGGTTTCACGATGTAGTATACGCTTGGAAAAAATACAGGAAAACAGGGAATGAACTAGCGAGGTGTTAGAAAAAAAACCAAAATTCAAGATGGGCTCAAAGAAGAAGATATACACGAGAATTCATGGCTCCCGTTTAGGAGCCCCGGAAAACAAGGTTAAAGCATAAAAGAGATACAGGAGCAGAATGTATAATACTGTTTGTGCCCCAAACAGTAAAAGTATTCCCCCAAAGACAATGGGTTCCTTTTTTGATCAGTCTTCTTTTGTGTACAATAAGTCATAGGAAGCTTAAAAATTTGTAGGTAGAAACAGCCCCAAAATTTGGTAGACTGATAGGTAGACTCCATTTTAGGTAGGTAAACCCCAATTAGACAGGAAAGCCCCTCCTTAATTAAGTTGGTAGGTTGGCCTTTATTTGGTAGATTAATTGCCTTTAGGGAGTTGGTATATAGGGCCCCCCGTAGGTGTTTTTTTTGTTCTCCTTGGGATGGTGGTATAGGTCCCCCTTTCTTTATTAATTTAAAAAATACAAATATTATAAAACGGACATCCCCACGGACAGCCTTGTTTCCTTCCATTTTTCATTCTCCCAAGGTTATAAGAAAGGATAGATAACAACCCACCCGTCCTCCAAACACATCAATCGCTCGTGGCCATTGACATCATCTTAAGGAAATAAACTTCTGTCAACTTCCTGTACTAATTACTGATAATTTACAAAATATGTCAGCTACCATCAAAGCCGAAGCTACCAAAGACCTGTGACCATAGCTAATGATAGACTATATTAGCACCCTTCCATGTAAAATCAGTGACCAGTCTATAGACTTTGCCCTATGTGGTTACACACAGTGCTCTCCTGGCTTCCACATGTTCCTCGTACCACCTCCTACTCATAGCCTTTGGCCAATCCTGCAGAGAGCACCATCCTGTATGCACCGCGCCATGTACTTACGTGGGAGGACAACTCTCTTTAATCATGTCTATGTGACACCAGATCTATAAATGATGCCAGGCTGATTAATAGCAAATTCTGGCAAAACACTCAATGCACGACAAGCAAACGTAACAACAAAGGATCGAAAAAAACACAATGCAGCTAATTTTAGATGACAAAGTAATGATTGCGCTGTTACAGAGCGGCCAAAAATAGACTACTTTATACACATGCCCACCCACAGGGCACCGGTGACATGGCACTAGAAGACCTCGGAAGTCCAAACTGAGATGAATAGAATTACATAGAATCAAGGGCGTAACTAGAATTCATAGGGCCCCATAGCAAAATGAGGAGGGGGCCCCCCCACCACTGTTTTACAATAAACCCCAAAAAACGCAATAATTAAAGGTATAAATAATACCGCCATATATCAGGGAACCCACATAGTAGAACTGGAAAGCAGAAAGCCACCAACTACTTGTTCCCTACAAGAGGGAGCAATGTTTGTGTACCTGAGTGGGGCCCTATCAGCCTTTGGGCCCCATAGCAGTCAATATGGCTCTTATGGCTATAGTTACGGCCATACTGTATATAGAATATAAGGGGCCTCATTACAATGTGGCTGTAACTTGCTCCATGTAGACCTCTTGAGACCTCAGAAAAACCCTCATGAGGGGGATGTCAACCCATTTAATGGGGGTGATTTCTTGTTCTTGTTTCTTGAAAGTGTTCAACGGGGGGCATTTTGATATTCCTAGTTGGGCCCGAGGGACTTTTTAAAAAAAATCCGGCAATACCCTCACCAGCCAACATAAAATATCCAACCCTGAATTTTGCATTGGTCTGTTTCTAAAATAAACAAAAAATATTTCCCCTTTTCAAAACAAAAAAAAAAAAGTAAAAAAAGGCTACAGAAAAACCTAATCACAGTGTCAGGAAACAGGCTGAAACCTTTTTAAAATGGGGGAAAAAAAACTAGGGTTTTACGCCTTCCTTCTCCCCGCTCTTTCCCATTGATGAATTGTGGGTGGGGGGGAGTAAGGGGGAAATTTCCCAAATTTAAACTTGCGGCAAAATACGCGCTGGCTTAATGAAAAAGGCCTAGGGGGCCGGGGGGTTTGCCCCCCCCACCGGGGGGTACGGGAGTCCCCGGGCGTTTTAAAGGGGAGGGGACCCCCCAAACCCCAACCCCCGGGGTAATTCCCGGCCCCGGAAATGTACTTTTGCCCCCAAAATTTTTTTTTTACCGTGGAACTTTTAACCTTAAAAATTTTTGCCCCCTGTGGGAAAAATTGAACATGCGATTGCTTGTTTGGGTTTTTTTCCTTTTCCCAAATGAAATTTGCCATAAACGGGTTTTCCCCATTCTTCCCTTTTTTTACACCCGGGGCTAGGGGGCCCCAACAGCTTTAAATAGGTTTTACAAAACCTTTGGCGGGCTACATGGGCCTTCCATAGCAACTAAAAACGGAAACCAAAGGGGATTTTTTTCCAGGGGGGGGTTTTTGGTGGAAACCCCGGGGGGGCTGAAAATTGGATTTCAACCCCTTTTAACAAATTCTTTTTAAATTGTCTTGGTAAAGATTTTTTGGGGCTAGGGGAAAAAGGATGTTTTTTGGCCCAACACAAAACCGGCTTTTGTCCCTTGGGAAAACTTTTGGAAATTGTTTTAGGGAAAAGAAAATTATTTTTTTTTGGTTCCCAATAAAGTTCTTTTAAGGGTTTTTTTTGGGTTTCCCTTCCCAGGTTTAAAAAAACCGCGTTTTTCATTTTTTTTTCCCCAAAAATTTAAAATATTTTCTATTTTTTGGGCTGGGGGAGGGGGATCCCGGGGGGACACAAATTTTGGGGACGGTGAACAATTGTGGGGTTATGCCCCCCCAATTTTCCCCTTTTTCCGTTTTAAAAGAAAAAACGGGAAGGCTTTCAAAATTTAGTAAAGGGGCCGGGATTTTGGGGGCTGGCCCCAAAAAACCCCGGGGCCATTTGGCTTTGGGGTTGGCGGTTTTGTCTAACTGGGGGGGGTTTTTTAGTGAGTGAGCAGGGGCTCTATAAAAAACCATCGTGTAAATTTTGGGGTACGGGGAAAGAAAGGGGGTTTAAAAAGAAAAATTTTTTCAGTTTTTTTAACCCCAGTTTTTCCCCCCCCGGGGTTCTTAAATTTCTTGCAGATACTTTTTTTTTTGGGGGTTTTTCCCTTTCCAAAGTGGTAAAGGAGTTTCTAAATTTTGTTTTTATTGGAGCCCCAAAAAACCCCCCTTGGCAAAAAAGATAAGGTTTAAAAAACCTGCCCAACCTCCCCCACCACTAAAAGGGGGCCGCGGGTTTTCTTGTTAATATACAAACCGGTTTTACTTTGAACTAAATTTTAAGGGAAAACATTTGGCAATACTTTTTCCTGGGGTTGGGGGGGGCCGGGAAAAAAAGTTTTTTCCCGGAAAATTTTTTTTTCACCTTTTTTTTAAAAAGAATTTGGGGGAAGGGGACCCAACCCAAATTTCATCAAAACGGGACTGGGGTTTTGAGGGCCCAATTTTCCTTTTAATGGGGCCGGGAAACCAATTGGGTTTAGAGGATGTTGCCCTTTTTGGGGCCCACCGTTTTTCCACCAAAACCCAAGGTTTGGTGTAAAAAGGGGGCCATTCTTTAGGGGAAAAAGAATGGGGGATCGGGGAGGGGAGGTCTTTTATTATGCAGGTTCGGGATGGGGGGCGAAAAACTATTTTCCAAAAAAAATTTTCCCAAGGGACTCCAAAAATGTTCGGGCATTTGGTTTTTGGCATTTTTACAATTTTTTTGTTTTTTTTCTAAATTTCATATCTTTTAGGGGGTTCCAAAAAAAACCTCGGGATTTTTTTGGTTTAACGAGCAAAAAATTTCCCCCCGCAAAAAAAAGGATGAGGTTTAAAAACCCAACCTTTTCGGCCTCCCAAAACCATGGGTGGAACCGCAGCCCCTTTTTAACTTTAAAAACCCGGAAAAACTTTGGGAATTTTCAGTTAATTTTTTTTAAAAAAAGAAATGAAATTTACTTTTCCCCTTTCCGGGGGGTGGGGGGCGCAGGAAACCCTGGGGGTCTATCTTTAGTTTTTTGGTTTTTATTGGGGGGTTGGGGGTATTTTTGGCCCCGGGATCAGAGATAAAACACGGAAATTAATCAGCAAGAATTTTGGCCATTTCAAGGTTTCCAAGATAGTAAGAAATGATGGGTGTTTCAGTTTGTAGCACAGAAGTTCAGCCTTCAGCTACAACCCTTACCAAACAATTTAGCGTGACTAATAAATTAATAAAGGGGACACAACCCCCGGGGGGAAAAAATTAATGCCTGCCCCGCCAAACAAAAAATTGTTGCGGATCAGATGTCAGGTTTGGTTGCTGAGAATGACTGCGGCCAACACTTCAGAGGAACCAGTCAAACACACCTGTCTCCTTACGGCCGGGCAGCAGCTGAGAAAAATCATTATGTAGCAACTTATTATGTAGAACAGAAGGAGCAGCATGTCCTTTGACATCACCAAAAAGCCCCCCCCTGCCCCTTACCCAATTTATTTAAGGCTGCAATTTAATCTGATTTTTTTTTGCTATTCCCCTCCCCCCTCTCTGCCGCCGTGTAAGAAGAATTTACACTGTTGAAATATTAAGCCATTTTGTAACGGTTTAATGATACCCCCAGTGATGCAAGCAAAAACCCTTTATGATATTAAAATTCGACAATAATTCTTTTTCTGCACTGTTACCTTTGAAGTGGAGGGGGGGATTTACCTGGGGGAAACCTATAGTTTTTTGGAATTTAATTTAAAAAAAGTTTGAGGTTTTAATTGCTTTATTACTGTATGATCCTGAGTTACACTTATTATCTCCGGTGCACTCACTATTTTGTGGTACCCGTATGTAATACTTTTCTTTTTCCTGTATGTCCTAGTTACATCCTGTATTTCTCCCGGTGCCCTCACTATTCTGCTGGTCGTCACTGTGTACATAATTACTTATCCCTGTACTATCCTGAGTTACATCCTTTTTATACTCCAGGCTGCACAACTATTTTTTGTGGTGCAGTCCTGTACATACATTATTATCCTGTACTGATCCCGAGTTAATCCCTGCATTATTTCCTCCAGAGCTGCGCTAAATTTCTGCTGGTGAGTCACTGTGTCATTTACTTTCCGTAAGATCCTGGGGTTACATCCTGCATTTCTCCAGGCTGCGCTCACTATTTTGCTGGTGCAGTCAATGTGTACATAATTACTTTCCTGTATGATCCCCGAGTTAAACCTGCATTTTCCTCCAGAGCTGCGCTCCTATTTTGCTGGTGCAGTCACTGTGTAATACATTACTAAACCTGTTGATCCCGAGTTATTTCCCCAATTTTTTACTCCAAAAGCTTTTTGCCACAACATATGTGTGATCCCGGGGGTTGCATGTGGACCACTTGGCAAAAAAGTTGATCGTCTAAAAAGGTTTTGAGTTTTTTTTTGTTTAAATTAGGGGCCCAGTGTTCCAATTTAAAATTTAATACAAAAAAATACAAAAACCCCAGATTCAAGGCATATGGGAATTTTCAGCTTTGCATCAAAAGGGATTCAGGGTTGGGGAAAAAAAAACATTAGACCCCTGTAGATTTCAGTCCCTTGGATTTTATCTCCTCTATACTGTCCAGTGGTTCCCACTTGTTTTATGTGAGCGCATCTTCTACATAAGTACAATAAAAAAGGAAGCAAAGACCAAAAAATCTCCTAATTGTTCTTCCCTCGTGGCCGCACTAAGGATTCCAGTAGCTTCTGAGAGAAGGCGCCCATGGAAGTTGTGGTGGCTATAACTGGTCTGTCCTAACTCCCTAAGATTTGACCGTCATGCTTGTCTCACCCGTGCCTCATCCTTCGGTATACATTCGATGGCTTTTAAGTATGGATGTCCCAATCATTGATGTAGGGGGGAGAACCCCCACAAATTTTTATAATGTTAGTGTCTCAAAGGGAACCAAAGAACTGGTGAAGATGGTGGTGACATCAAACGGCCATTGAAGTGTAAAACTAATCAATCATTTCACTTTGTATTACAAGACGTTCTTCATTCTGAGCAGTTCATATGTTTTTATCACAGGAACATGTGCAATTGTGAATTTAAAATATCTTTATGTGCTATTTTGCACCTTCTATATATTCACCAACCTGTGAAGCTGCTCAACAGGTCAGTAAGATGGGGACCCATTGCCATCTTAACCTCTTAACGACCACCCACCGGTCGTTCGTCTACAGCGACGTCTTTTGGCGTCGCTGCAACATCGGAGTTTGCGGCTCCAAGCACCGCAGCAGCGCTCCCGGATCAGGGGCTGATACTTACATCAGCCTTGATCCCCAGAGAATCTCCTGGCGTGCACGGGAAGGAGGGGGAAACCCTCCGCTACTACCGGTGCTTTATCCCTTTGATTGCGGCGGATCGTCTCACCGCAGCACAATCAAAGGGTTCCCTGCTCTGTCGTGTGTAGGTATACGCCGCCGGTGACCAGTCAGAGCCCGTGGAACGGCACTGCACAGTACAGCCCTGGGGTCCTTAGCAGTTGGCACCCAGGGCTGTCTGTGTAAAAACGAACAGTTGTCCAGGGACTGGACTGTGAGATGTCATGTATCTTCTGACTGTGTCACAGATGACACTGATTATAATATATATTAGACAATATATGAATATGCTAATACATTTACTTAAGTGGTAAAATAAGAAAAAAAAAATGTAACACAGTCTCTCCCTTCATGGTCTAAAAAATTATAATAAAAAACAAGAAATAATTAATAATAAAATAAAATATTTAATAAAAAAATAAAAACCCTACACATATTAGGGTCATCCACACCGACCGTAATAACCTGCTTTGAATATAATCATACATGAATTAAGTGTGAATGTGAATGGTGTTAAAAAAATAAAAAAAAATATATAAAAAAATAAAAATAATTCTGCAATTAGTTTATAAGTAAGTATACTTAAACTATATCCCCCATAAAGTACAACTTGTCTCGATAAAACGAGGATCATACAACTGCGTCATTGAAAAAATAAAAAAGTTACATAATGTTGTAACGCAAGGAGGGCCTAAAATAATAAAAAGAAAATCGTTCTGGTCATTAACTACTTTTCATACATATTCCAATACAGTGGCACCATTTAAACTGAAGCACTATCAAAGGGGACATAGGATTTTGAAAATAAAGCAATTTACTGCTATCTAGGAATATGAAAAGTTTTTGAGGTTCTCAGTCACACTTTTGTAGCAAAACTGTTTAAGCCACCTTCCGAACTCAATGGGATTCACGGCAGGTAGGTCTAACACTATTGATTCCTACACTATTGATACAGTTTTGATCAAAAATGTGTTCTAGCAGAATCTCAATTTTTTCATATATCCTAGATAGCAAGAAATGCTTTTTTCAAAATTCCCTATTGTCCCTTTGATTGTGCTCACAGTTTATAGTGTGGCCACTGTTATTGGAATATGTATGATATACAGCGCAGCACAGTGTGCACTACCATTTGTTCATTTTTTTTCAAAAAATGTCGTTTTTTTTTGGGATTAACTACTTTTCCGGCCTGGGGCGTAAAAGGGGGTTTTATGTTACAATGATCATGTATCGATTATGGGGACAGTAAAAAATAAGCATTTTGTTAATTGGGTTGCATAACCTCTGTCACTTGTTTAAAAGATATGAGCATTTCTGTAAATCTGTCTCTCTATTTCTGCGTTGCTGGGGTCAGAACGCTCCCCCCACCATGGACGCTTCCCGCCGCCTACCTAGGACAAGTCCCCTGCACTGTGATGGCTGGCTGACATTTCTTTCAGCCTGTTGGGATACGCCCTAGACAGGAAACACCCTTGGCCACGCCCCCCTACGCTGTGATTGGCTGCTGCACACTCTGTGTTTACTCCCCTCTGAGCTGTTAAAATCGATAGTGAAACCAAGTTCATGCTGGCCGTATTATGTTCATCTCCTCATCTTTAGGGTCAATGTTCTGAGCAATTACTGGCT
Organism: Phyllomedusa bahiana; assembly: GCA_025379985.1. NCBI lineage: Eukaryota > Metazoa > Chordata > Amphibia > Anura > Hylidae > Phyllomedusa > Phyllomedusa bahiana. The sequence continues at coordinate 10,915 of JAODAL010019783.1, read as the reverse complement.
GTTTCAGGGGCTTTTGCCAAGAGGTTGATTAACCTCCTCACAGTCAAAGTACTCTAAGCTGACTACTTGGGAAAGAAGCTTTACTGTTCCTTCAGATCGATATGCAAGCCCCCCGCCTCCTTTATGACCAATATACATCTGTAGTGTATAACATAAGGATTCAAACACTGAATTCACTGTATTAAGCTGCCTGGTATTATAGTTGCAGTTGCCTTAGGTGATTAGCCCAGCAAGACAGAGGTTCAAGCCCCGTCAATAGTTTTTTTTTTTTCTTTAAAATTTGTACACATATGTAAAGATTTGAAAAATTTATGTGTAGACATCTATAATTTTATTCATATACACAAACAACGCCTCCCCTATATAGGGTCCTATATTGCAGTTCACACCAAGCACTATCCAAACTACGTGATTACATGCATATATTCTGGGGGTGATGAGACATGATATAGGGAGCCTGTATGTGTGTATACTATCTTTTATAGAGATTAACATATATATATTTTAGGGTCTCTCTACATGTGTAGAATTTAGGGGGGAAAAAATATACCCTGTGAGGGACCTAGCAAACTCCAAACCCCTTCGTTGTATAAGCAAACTCTTTCAATGCTTACTGCTTACCTCTGCACCACAGCCTAAGTTAGTTACAAGATGAGCAGGGCCGTTTCTCAAAGATGACTTGCTTTACCCCCAATTGTTTTCCACTAACATGTCACTGACAAGAAGCAGAGGATCTTTACTTTGAGCTGAAATTTGTCCTTGTAGATTGAGTAAAGATCTCTGCTAGTTTAGTACAATTTGGACATGAACACCACTAGAAGTAACAGCTGCTGGCTTTCAGTTGTGTGTAAACTAAGACATATGACAGGTGCTATTGCAGGAGGTTTGGATTGCCTCAAAGCTGCAGACACATAAGAAGCACATACCGGAGGCATACAGAACTGATATATAATTTAAAATCTTTATAAAAATAAACCCCAGACAACCTTCTGCATCCCCTGCTTAACAAATGATGATCTCACACGTTCTCTTCAGTGGAGGGGAGGGGGACACGCCCTCATGGAGGAGCAGATAGGAAGAGACCCGCCTTGCTGAGAGGAAGAACACGCCCCTGATTTCAAATCAATCTGAAGTAAATTAGATGAACCAGCTCGAACAGCTTCAAAACACGATAACACCCCTTTAAGGGGTTAAAAGCAGTTCCCTACCGTCTATGGTATTACATCTAACTTCTTAATGCCCTGCATCATACATTTGAGGTGCAGGAGCATTAAAGGGAAACTGTCAGGTGGTTTATGCTGTCCTCTGTGAGAACAGGATGTGATATAGGGAGGGAAGCTGAGCTCTGTAATATATAGGGTTATATGATAGAGGAGAGAAGCTGAGTTCTGTGATTTATAGGGTTAATAGGATAGAGGAGAGGTGATGGCTCTGTGATTCTATAGGGTTATATGATAGAGGAGAGAGAAGATGACGCTCTTGTGTTATACAAGGGTTATATGATAGAGGAGGAAGCTGGAGCTCTTGATTTATAGGGTTTATGTGTTAGAGGAAGAGGAGCTGAGCTCTGTTGAATATATAGGGTTTTATGATCGAGGGAGAGAAGCTGGGAAAAAAAAGCCCACCCTCTATGATATATAGGGAATATATGATAGACAGGGCGGACTCGGCGACATAAAAATCAGAACTGGCACTAAGTCCCCAGCATCCCACATTACAATATCGCTTAAAAAAATTTCTCTTGTTCTCGCACCTCGCCACTTTCTAAAATAATAACTACACTGTATAGGTGCTTTCACACGGGAGCATTTTTGGTACGTTTTTGTGCAGAAAGGGCCAGAGTAGTTAATGCATGTAACATTTCTGCACAAAAAAACGCATCAAAAAAAGCTAAAAAAACCAGCTCCGTGTTGAAAGGTCCCTAAACACAAGAAAGAAAGAATCCGTGGTGCTGAGAAAACCCCTTCATCACAGTGTTCAAGGTGTGCACTTGTTTTTACAATCAGGGACAAAGACCACACTGACACTTCATAAGCACCAGCACAACCTACATACCCCACCAATCACATCATCCAGTAGTCAGGTCAACATCACATGAATACAGCAATGATTCAACCACAGAAGTAATCTTACCCTGACAAGCAGGGACTCACAGGTGACGTCATCTTGTTGGGTGTTGTTCCTCTTCTCTTCTTGCGTCTCCTTATGGCCCAAACCTCCATGATGATCTTCCTGATGAGTTGTTCCCTTCCATTGTTTCTCTGTACCGGCTTCAGTATGCAATTTCTTCTTCTCCCGGTCATACTCGTCCATTGTAGAATTTACCACAAATACTTTCTTTGGCCCGTTCACACGGCACTTATTTGCCGACGGATATTGGCGCCGTATTCCGCGCGGATTTGCGCTTCAGTACGGCGCCCAATCCGTCAGGAGTACCCCTTCGGTAATCCACTGCTATCATAGAGAAACAGTGGATTCCGTCGCTCCTCCCCGCATCAGCAAATACACGCCTGAGGCGGGAGAGAGAAAAGTGTCATGCACATTATTTACGCGCGCAGGACGAGCCGCTAATACAATGCTTTGTCTATCCGGGGCCCGTGGAGCGGCGCCCCCCTGCGCGCTCGACCCTCCGCCCCGTTCCGCCCCTTATCTCAGGCGGATTTGTGCGCTCAAGTACGGCGCACAAATCGTCGGGAATAAGCCGTGTGGACACGCTTAGACTCCTTCTCTTTTCCTGCACTTTCCTATCAATTCCTAACAGCGTTATGTTAGACCTCTAAAACTTTAGAAATTAAAATAATGTCAGATAAGTGGCATGTATGTAGGTAGGTACCCCCCCATTCGGTAGGTAAACATAGAGTGAGCTTTCCTCCATTAATTTGGTAGAGTAGACAGGGCCACTATCCAGTAACTAGCACGGTAGCAAGGGCGTTGCCCCCAGTTTAACTAGCCAGGTAACTGGAGGCTGCCCCAGTACCTAGCCATGGTTGCGGGGGGCTGACCCCCAAGTAGTAACTAGCCCAGGTAGATGGGGCTTCTCCCCAAGTATCTAGCCAGGTAGCGGGGGCTGCCCAGTAATAGCCAGGTAGCTGGGGCTTGCCCCGTAATAGGCCAGGTAGCTGGGGCTCCCCCCCAGTAACTTGCCAGCGTGCTGGGGCTGCCCCCTTAACTAGTCAGGTAGCTGGGGCTGCCCCCAGGAGCTAGCAGGTAGCAAGGAGGGCTGCCCCCCAGTAAACTAGCTCGGTTTTACGCTGGGACTGCCCCAGTTACTAGCCAGGTAGCTGGGGCTGCCCCCAGTAACTAGCCAGGTGCTTGGGGGTGCCCCCAGTAGCTAGCCAGGTAGCTGGGGCTTACCCCAGTAAACTAGCCAGGGCATGGGTTCCCCAAGTAGTCAAACTCAGCCAGGTAGCTGGGGCTGGCCCATTATTAAACTAGGTCACGGTAGCTGGGGCTGCCCCCAGTAACTAGCCAGGTACTAAAAGCCTGCCCCAGATAACTAGCAGTAGCAAAGACTGTCCCCAGTAACTAGCCAGGTAGCTGGGGCTGCCCCAGTAACTAGACAGGGTAGCTGGGCTGCCCCCAAGTAACTAGCCCAGGTAGCTGGGGCTGCCCCCAGTATAATATAGCCAGGTAGATGTGGGCTGACCCCAGTAAACTAGCCAGCGTAGGAGCTGGGCTCATCACCCAGTTAACTATGCCAAGTAGCTGGGGCTGTCCCCAGTAACAAGCCAAGGAGCCAGGTAGCTGGGGCTTGTCCAGTAATCAGCCAGGTAGCTGGGGCTGCCCCCAGTAATAGCCAGGTAGCTGGGGCTGCCCCACCGTAAAACTAGCCGCAGGTTAGCTGGGGCTGACCTCCCAAGTAACTTGCCATGGGTGTGAGGATGCCCCCAGTAAATAGCCAGTTATGGATATGGCTTGTCCCCGTAACTAGCATGGTAGCTGGGGCTTCACCAGTAACTAGCAGGTAGTGGTATGCTGCCCCCAGTAACTAGCCAGGTAGCTGGGATGCCCCAAGCAAAATAGCCAGGTTGCTGGGGTGCCCCCAGCTCACACGTAAGCCAGGTAGCTGAGGCTGACACCAGAACTAGCAGTTAGCTGCCGGCGTGCCCATCAGTAATTAGCATGTTCAGCTGGGGCTTGCCCCCAAGTAATTAGCCAGGCAGGGCCAGGGGGGCAAGTAATTAGCAGGTAGGGCCAGGGCAGTAATTAAGCCAGGTAGGGCCAGTAATGTAGCCAGGCGGGCCTAGTAAGTATCAGGCAGGGCCAGTTTATAGGCAGGCAGGCTAGCATGTAGGCAGGCAGGGCCAGGGCCAGTATATAAGCTAGCAGGGCAGTATTTAAGCAGGCAAGGGCTTGCTCATGTAGGCAGGCTAGGGCAGTATAATAGCCAGGGCAGGACCCGTATATAGGCAGACAGGGCCAATATGTAGCCAGGAGGGCCAAGTATATAAGTAGCAGGGCCAGTATATAGGCAGGCAGGGCACTATGTAGCCAAAGCACGTGCCGAGTATAACAGTAGGCAGTGCCAGTTTATAGGCAGGAGGCTGATATATAGGTAGCAGTGGCAGTATATTGGTAGGTAGGCAGGGGGCAGTATAATAGGTAGCAGGGCAGTATAAGTGTAGGCAGGCAGGGCAGTCATATAGGTTGCAGGAAGGTCTGACTATATAGGAAGGAAGGGCAGTATATAGGTAGGCAGGCAGGGCCTGATATATAGGTAGCTCAGGGGCCGTTATATAGGTAGGCAGAACAGGGCAGTATATAGCCAGGCAGGCGCACTATATAGGTAGCAGGCAGGACGTGATATATAGGTAGGCTGCTGGCAGTATATAGGTAGGCAGGCAGGGCTGATATATAGGTAGGAAGGGGGCGGCAGGTATATTGGTAGGCATGCAGGGCTGATATATAGGTAGGGCAGGGGCTGTATATTGGTAGGTAGGCAAAGGGGCAAGTATATTAGGTAGGCAGGGCAGTATATAGGTGAGGCAGGCAGGGCCAGTATATAGTAGCTCGGCCAGGATCTGATATATAGGTAGGCAGGGGCAGTATTTAGGTAGGCAGGCAGGGCTGATATATAGGTAGGACTGGGGGCAGTTATAGGTAGCAGACAGAGGCAGTCTAGTATTTAGCAGGCAGGGGCAGTATATAGGTAGAAGGCAGTCTATTATATAGCCAGGCAGGGCAGTATATAGGTAGCAGGCAGGGCAGTATATAGGTAGCAGGCAGGGCAGTATATAGCCAAACAGGGCAGTATATAGGTAGAAGAATGGGCAGTTATGTAGGTATAGCAGGGCCAGTATATAGGTCTTGAGGAAGGGCAGTATATAGGTAGCAAGCAGGGCAGTATATAGCCAGGCAGGGCAGTATATAGTTAGCAGGCAGGGCAGTATGTAGGTAGCAGGCAGGGCAGTAGAGGAGAGAAGCTGAGCTCTGTGATATATAGGGTTATATGATAGAGGGAGAGGAGCTGAGCTCTGTGATATATAGGGTTATATGATAGAGGAGAGAAGTTAAGCTCTGATGTATAGAGTTATATGAGAGAGCTTTTGTTTGGCAGAGCAGAATAATCGCACTCCTTTTCTCTACATAGTTCCATTACAAATCGTAGGTAATGATTGCTCTATTCTTCTCTCCACAGAAGAAAGATAGGATTATACTATACCATGAGCAATACATGACAGGAAAAGTGGGTAATCTTTTTCTGTACTGAGGAGGGAGAGGAGGGTTTCTTCATCAGATTATCGCTGATAATATTTACACTTCTCAGACCAGAGCTGACCAGGAAGAAGGACCATCAAGAGAAGATAATGTGCATAGAAGAAGTTTAAAAAAATTATAGGTTTCACCTTTGAAATAGTTTCCTAATACAGCTGCTGATGGCTTATACTTGATCTTTCCAAATCAAAGTACCAGAATTGATGCACAGTAGCATGAATATAAAATCTAAGAACAGCGACTTCCAACACAGAGAGGATAGTGCCCAATATTGCAATAAGCAGATGGCAGCTGCGATTCAGTTAAGAACTGACGTGCTCTTATGGTTAGCTCTCTATTGATCAACAGCCGTAGAGCCGCAAGCTGTAAGGGTATGCTCACACAGTGCATTAGTGCGCCACAATACGCCAGGTGTTTTGGAAGCACGCGCTAATCAGCGCGTATTTCCAAAGCACGGGGGTGCTGGCAGCCCGCTGGCCCCATTGACATGCATTGTTTGCGCGGTTTAATCGCCGCGAACAATTGAAATGCCAATTCTCCCCCCCCGTGCATACAATATGATCGTATTGTGCGCGCATGAGGATGACGCGTAACCATAGCTCTCTATGAGAGCTATGGATTACCATAATTGCGGCGAAATGTGCGCCAAAATAAGCTGTGTGAACATACCCTAAGGCCGTGTGGACGGGGACGGAGCGGGAGCAGGGGCGGGAGCGGGGGGCCGGCACCTCGCCAGCCCATAGACATTCATTACCAGCGGCGCGTATACGCCGCTGGTAATTCACATGTCACTTATCTTCCCCCGTGGCGGATTCGCCGATCAGGGAGAGGAGAAGTAATCCATAGTTCTCTATGAGAACTATGGATTACCGTAATGACTGGGACGTATTCCAACCATAATTTGCGCACTACGCCGCGTAATTACGGACTGAAATACGTCCCATTTTAAGCCTTGTGAACATAGCCTAAGGGAGCTTTCACACAGCGCAGTTTTGATGCAGTTTTAACTGCACTGCAATTATGTGCCTTTATTACCAGCAAGCTTCTTTCAGTTATCTAAACTGTTTGAAAAGTGAGTATCAATTAGTGTGTTTGTATCCACAAGACTTCACACACTGTCATTGATTACTCACTAGCTGTCCCACATCTAGTGCACCCCCGCAGGAACTTACAAAACCTCAACCCTCACACGCTCTCTGATTCTTTTACACCCTTTTTTCTACCATATCCTCATTTAGTGACCCAGACGCAGCCACCACTTTTACAACCATACAATCACCACCACCTTGACTCAGTCGCCCTCCCAAAACACAACGAACCCGCCAAAATAAACAGACAACCCTGGCACACACACTCCACTAAACAGCTGAGGGAGCTTCCAGAATTGCAGAACGCCGCGAGAAAAAAGCCGCCCAATTGATGACTTTGCCTCATACAAACAATCACTACATACATTTTAAATCTGCACTCAACCTCAGCCAAACGGATTACTTCTCCAATCTCATATCCTCTCTGTCTCATAACCCCAGGCAACTTTTCAACACCTTTAACTCTCTCCTCCACCCTCTCTCCTTTCAGCAGACGACTTTGCGATTCACTTCCTACACAAGATTAACCTTATCAGAGAAAGCTTCAGCCCCCAGTCCCCAGCGCCTTCCTCTATAACTGCACAATGCTTTTCCCCTTAACTTGTTTTCCCACCTTACACATGATGACTTTCCTCTCTACTGTCCCAAATCCAATCCTCATCACCTGTAATCTTGACCCACTGCCATCACACCTTTTATCCCAGACCTTAGTGCTACTTTAAATCCCAGCCCTCACCCATCTTTTTCAACTTATCGCTCACATCTGGAAATCTTCCCTTCCCCTCTTAAACATGCTACGTCATCCCATCCTTAAAAAAACCATCCCTTGATCCCTCCTCTCTGTCCAACAATCGCCCCATCTCACTGCTCCCTTTTGCCTCCAAACTCCTCGAGCAGCACTCTATCTTCAGCTGTCCTCCCACCCCCTCCAACTCTCTTCTTGACCCACTACAATCTGGTTTTTTGACCCCAACCACTCTACCGAAACCGCCCGCCCCAAGGTCACCAACGACCTAGCAACGGCCAAAGCCTCCTGCCCCTACCCTGTGCTCCTCCTCTTAGACCTGTCCCCCTGCCTTTGGGCACTGTCGACCTTCCCTCCTGTACAAAACCTCTCCTCCCTCGGCATCACGGACTTGGCTCTTTCCTGGATCTCCTCATACCTCACTGATCGGACTTTAGGTCTCTCATTCTTGTCCACCTCCCCCCCCGGCCTCTCTTTGTTGGGGTCCCCAGGGTTCATCCTGGGTCCCTTTACTCTTTTCTATCTACACCCTTGGTCATGGGTTTAACTCATAGCTTCACTTGGCTTTTCATTACCACCTGTTGCTGATGACACCCAGCTTTATATCTCCGCCCAGATGTCACCTCTCTGCTCTCCCGGATCCCTGACTGTCTATCGTCCATCTCCTCCTTCTTCTTCTCCCTTCTCCTAAAACTAAATGTGGAGAAAAAAAATTCATCATTTTTTCCGTCGTCCCCTCCATCCCTCCACCTGATCTTTCTATCACGTCAATGGCTGCACACTCTCGCCTGTTCCGCAAGTCCGCTGCCTTGGGGTAATCCTCGACTCCGCTCTATCCTTCAAACCACACATCCAAACCCTCAACCTCTGCCTGCCGCTCCACCTGAAAAACATCTCTCGCCTCCGCTTTATTCCTCGGCTATGACACTACAAAAATGCTGGTCCAGCCCTTGTCATCTCCCGCCTAGACTACTGCAAAAATCCTTCTCTGCGGCCTCCCAGCTAGCACCTCGCTCCCCTCCAATCCATCCTTAACTCTGCTGCCCGTCTTATCCACCTCTCCCCCTCGCTAAATTCTCTGCCTCTCCCCCCTGTCAATCCCTTCACTGGCTACCCAATAGCTCAGCGAATTCATTTCAAGGTGCTAACCATGACCTTTCAAGGCTCTCCATGACTTCTCCCCTCCATACATCTCTGCCCAAATCTCCAAATATCTCCCCTCCACGCAATCTCCGCTCCTCACAGGACCTTCTTGTCTGTTCTCCTCTTATCAGCTCCTCACATAAACCGTCTCCAAGACTTCTCTCGCGCTTCCCCACACTCTGGAACTCACTGCCCCACACATCAGACTCTCTGCCCCCAGCTCAAAAGCAACCTGAAAACCCATTTCTTCAGGATTGCCTACAACCAACAATGACCCTGCTGTCACTGTACTACCCCACAAACATGTCTGCCCCTCTCCTCCTGTCTCTTCCCTCCTCCTTGTAGATTGTAAGCCTTTGCGGGCAGGGTCCTCTCTCCCTCTGTACCTGTTATACGTCAGTCATTGTCATTATTGTACTCACTTGACATATCATGTATGTGACCCTCCCCCCCCATCAAATGTACAGCGCCATGGAATCAATGGCGCTTTAAAATAAATGTTAATAATAATAATAATAATAATAATAATAATAATAATAATAATAAAAAAAACACCTTTCTAAACAATTTAGACAACTGAAAGAAGCTTGCTGGGAATAAAGGCAGCTTAACTGGAGCTGGTTGGCTCCGTCTTTCGGATGCGATCCAAGAAATGCATGTCATTTCTTGGATCGCATCCAAAAGACGGAGCCGCCCGGCGCGATGCAAACACGCAGCGGCGATCTCTCATGTGAACGATCTCTCATGTGAACGCCGCTGCATGTCTGTCATTGCCAGCAGTGATAAACTCACTGCTAATTGTTAGATGCGTGTCTGGGTCTGTTCAGATGGACCCAGAGATGCATCAGAAAAGTATATGTTCACACGGACACAATACGCCGTATGAACATACCCTTAGGGGCCGTTCAGATGGACCCAGAGACGCATCAGAAAAGTATATGTTCACACGGACACAAGATGCTGTATGAACATACCCTTAGGCTGCTTTCACACGGTGCGTTTTTGGTGCGTTTGTTGGGCAGGAAGGCACAGCAATGAATGCTGTACATTGCTGCACAAAAATCATTTTTCCTATTTCGCTGCGTGCGCTTCTGTTCCCGCGCCGCGTGCGGAATAAGCATACCACCCCCACCCTTTGAAAAGACGAGCCACGGCAGCCCCGTCCCCGTTTTTTATATTGTAAGATCCTCATATCGGGTTTTAAAGTTTGTCCCAAATGAAGTCTGTATGGTCCAACACAATAAATAGTGTTGCTGAAATAATTCCCCTTTTTGGGTTTTCCAAACACGTTTTGACCAACCAAAAAAAAAATGTGGTTTCGAAATAACCCAAACCTTTTATTTTTTTTTTAAACCCGATCTTTAACCCAAACCCCCATGATTGGGTAAGGGTTTTTACTTTTAATTAAAGGGGGGTTCAGGCAGAAATTCCAGAGTGGCATCACTTCTACTGTGATATCTGACCTCACTTCCAGTTATCATAACATAGGCTTTACTTGGTAGCCGGAGGTAATTTTGGGGGATGAAGGACATTGCATCGATAGTGACACATCACAGCGAGTTCTGCCAGAATGGGAGCGTTGCAGATCTGTAAATTAACCCCTAAATCCCTGTAAAAACCATAATCCTAACTCCAAATTAGAGTCAGGGTCGATTTTTCAGTCCAGAATCTGATTCGGGATGGCACAAATTGAATTTCTTTGATTCTAGACAAATTTTGTATAGAATCTGAAAAACAATGCTAACAATAAACACCAACATTGACACTAAGGGTATGTTCACACGGCGTAATTGTGGCGCGTACAGTACAGTGTGTTTTGGGAGTCGCGTATTCCCAAAGCACAGGGGGGGCAGCAGCCCGCCGGCCCCATTGACATGCATCGTCAGCGGCACGTAATCGCCGCGAACAATTGACATGTCACTTCTCCCCCCGCGCATACAATACGATCGTATTGTACGCGTGGGGCGACAACGCGTAATCCAAAGCGCAATACGTGGCAAAATACGTGCAAAAATATGCCGTGTGAACATACCCTGAGGGGCTACACCTGAGTATGTGATAAACTACTATCTGGACTCCCTTATGTAGGGGATTTTAATGAAGACTATATGCATTGGGGTGCAAGTATGTACAAAGCCTTTAAAGAGGAAAACCTGTGGGGGGCATTCCTCCGTTTGTTTTAGTAAATAGTTTGGGAATTTTAAAACTCTGGAGGACCCCTTTC
>JAODAL010019782.1:0-71092 GCA_025379985.1 Phyllomedusa bahiana | reverse complement strand
TTGGGAGTGGGCCCGAACGGCCGTACTCCCGCAATGCGGGGGGGGGGGGGCAGCCCCCCAAACCCCACATAGACTGTCATTACTTCGGCCAAAGCGCCGTGAATAAAACATGTCATTATCTCCCTGCGCGTATTGTCGTTGGGGGAGAGAGGGTAATCCATATTTTCTCTATGAGAACTATGGATTACATGATGACTGGGGATTTCGCCCTTTTTAAGCGCAGTACCCCTCTAAATATGGCAAAATCCCCCCAATTTAAGCGTGTAAAAATACCCTTTAGTGTTAGTTTGTAACATCTGGGGTTCTTAGTGATAGTGCTCCGGAGTGTGCCTTCAGCTGCTGCTATTTGCCGGCGGAGCTTGAACGCTGATGAGTGTTTTTCTGCCTCTTATTGTGGGTGAGCAGTATTGTACTGTATATGTTTAATATATTTCACTAGAAGCGCCACCTCTCTTTTTTTCTAGTGTAATATACACAAGCGGTGTAAAGCGGAGTTAAACAGGGCAGTTTTACCTGAAAAACCTGAAAAGCATGTATTTTTCCGAAACCCCCCAGGCAGATTCCTGCCTCGTATACTTTTTCTATTTCTCACCACATAATACAAGCATAAAAATAGGTCGTCTGAACGACAATGATTTTAAACAGCGCTCCATGAGTGCTGTACTTGAGCAATGTTTTAAGCGTGTTTGCGGCAGGTACTTTGGTGCAGATATGCTACGAAGTCCGTGCTGCAAATAAGCCATGTGAACATACCCTAAGGGACCGTTTACACGGCACAGTAGAAATACCGGTCAGTTTATCCAACCGGTATTTGCACTGTTTTCGTGTCATGCACACGGCCGCCGGGGGACGGCTTTTCTTCGCGGTTTGCGGATTCAAGCCCTCCCCCTTCACATGATTTCAATCCGTCTGAAAACGGTGGAACAAAAAGAACCGTTCTATGTTTTTCGGGGGCCGCCCGGGGGTCTGAAAATCCCCGGGCGAAAACCCGTCCCGGGGACCGCTGGGCAGGTTTTTTTAGACCCCTTTTTTGAAGTTTTGACCCGGTTTTCGATGGTTTTTAAAAAAGAAAACCGCTGAAAAAATGGTGAAAACCCGTTTTTGTGGGGACAAGCCCTAAGGATTTTCACAGGCTGATTTTTTTTTTTCTTGTTTTCCCAGGGGTGGGGAAACGTTTAGGTTTCCCCCCAGTGTAAAAAAAAAAAAAAAATCTGGCTGTGTAGAAAAAACCACGGGTTGTCATTAGGGCTCACAGCGCAGGTTCGTAGATTCTAAATAAGAAACCCCCAAAACCAAAATAAAACCGTGTTTGTCGCCAATTTTATTTTTTTTTTTAAATTATTAAATCAAGCCCTGATCCATATTCTTTTCCTCTCAGTCTTTTTATTTCCTGATTGTAGATTTTCTCTATTCCGGGCCGTCTGTTTTCGATTGTGGGGAAGACATTCCTGCTTGCACTGCTTTAACAGCAGAGAGATACTTTACAGCAGCTTCATGCACATAGGATTCTTAAGACAGATTCTGTCCCATAGACTTGTATAGGAGAGTTTTCACTGTAAGGGAGGGGAGAGGGGGAGCTGTGACATCTCCTCTTGTGACTGGTGGATTTGTTTATCGTACACAATGGTGTCTCCTTCAGTTTGACCCTGCTTTACTGATAATGAGCAACGGCTGAAAAGCTATCTAAACAGAACAGGAGTGTCAGACATTATTAGGCCTAGTGGCCAAAGTGAAAACTGCAGGACTTAAGAATTATAAAAAAAATACTGAAAGTGATATGGAAAATGAAAAAAAAACATAACCAAAACTTCCTACAAAATGTGTTTAACATAAAAATGTGAGTTAAACAATAAGTCATTTTTTGATGACACATTCCCTTTAAGATTGAAAAAACGGTAAAGTGCAATACATAGAGGCACGACTTCCTTATTCATGTGGCTCAGAAAGCCGTATAGCAGCAGCTGTTGGCTCACTCCAGACCGCACCGCAGCAGTGTCGGGAACAACAGAAGAGACTAAAGCAAAAGGCTTCGCACTCTCTGAAAGGAGAATTCCTACAATGAGGAACATCAATTTATGTTAAACTCTACTAAAATCCTAGTAATTCAGTTTATTTTAAATTGATTTTCCTCATCGTAGGAATTCTTTTAGCAAACACTTTTTGCTTTATAGTCTCTCCCACTAACACAATTTTTCTAGAAATTTCTGTGTTTTCCATTTATTCATAAATTTGTAGGAAAAATTTTGTATTTGCTAAAAACATGTCCCTTTTTAATAACAACCATTTGTAAGATCTTGAAATGACCATAACTATACTATGCAGGACCGTCATCCCACATTTGGGATCTGGAACCCATTTGACTGCCTATTCAGGCCATGTACCAAAATCAGATTTATGGAATTATGAAGACATCCAAGCCAGTGACTTCCTTAGACAGCTGCAAGGAGGGCAGGTAGTGGAGGCCCCGTAGGTCTTCAAGGTGTTGAGTCCTTATGACAATACTTGCCAACGTTTAAATAGGACCTGTGACATCTCCTGACGTCATTTTAGTAAGTACTTGTATTCCCTGTGTTCCTCTTAAAACTGTATTACTGAATGGTCAGGTGGGTGTTCCCATTCCAGTTTTCAAAGTCCAGTTTTTCTCTGTCGGCACTGATTGGACAAAGTCATTGTGCAGGGATACGCCCCCCCAATTTGGTAACACCCATCTGACAGATTGGTAATGCATTTCTATAAGGAATAACAGGAGAACCAGACAACAGTGATTTAAGGAAAGAGGCTCCAGAATTGTTGCCTCATGGAAAATACTAATATTCACTAAACCAGACCCTTTAGGAATGGCTGGTTTTCAATAAATTGCTGAAATTAAGACCTTTAACTCTCTACCTTGGGAATGCTATTGGAACAGGTGGGATTTGGATAAACCATGCCCCTGTTGTGGTCCAGTCCTCAGGATTGTCACACCAACATCTGGACCTCCCCATAAGCCATCCTTCTTACTATAGAACCTACTGAAGGCCGGAAGGAGTTACACATTCGCCCTTAGCTTTTTTTTTTTTTTTTTGATAAGGCTTTAGTGTTTGTCTCTCCCTTCATATAACTCGTTTCCCAATGTTAATGAGTTGATGTTAAATATGTGGCCATGTTTAGGGCTAACCAGAATACCAGCTGAATTGTGATTGCAGCCCTGGAGGTGACTGGAGTAAGATGTGATGTAATTCTGGGTGCTGAGTCTCGACAAAATTATTTATGTAGAATGAAATGTTGTATTACATAGCTTCTACTCTGACGCTTGATATTACGAAGTATCTACCTTTACCCGCAGGGTGGATGTCGTGTTTGTGGACCGGGAAGGCAAGCGAATCCCTGTGAAAGGGAAGGTTGGGGAAAGCGTGTTGTACCTCGCTCATAGGTATGACATTGACTTGGAAGGTATGTCTACCCATTGTATACCCGTTATCCACTATATCAGAAACCGTCCTTTTCTCACTGTGGAAGCTCTTATTGTTGCCCTTATACATTCTCGCCTTGACTACTGTAACTCCTTGCTTATTGGCCTTTCTTTCTGTAAACTCTCCCCCCTCTCCAATCTGCCCTGAATGCAGCAGCCCTGCACGTCTTTCTTTCCAGCTGCTATACTGATGCCTCTACCCTGTCAGTCACTGCACTGGTTGCCCATCCTCTACAGAATACAACAGAAACTCATCACTCTCACCCATATGGCTCTCCACAGCACTGCACCCCCTACATCTCCTCCCTCATCAGTCAACCGCCCGACCCGGTCTCTGCGCTCTGCTGATGATCTGAAATTACACACCTCCCTCATCCGAACATCCCATGCCCGTCTCCAAGACGTATTGCGCTAGTGGTTATTATTATTTAATTTAAAGCTCCATTGATTCCAGGCGCTGTTCATTCGAGGGGGTTACATACATTACATAAGTCAAACGAGTACAGTGATAAGGGATAATGACAATTGGCATGACAGAGGGAGAGAGGACCCTACCCGCGAGGGCTTACAATCTACAAGGAGGGGGAAAAAGACAGGAGGTGAGGGGCAGACATGTCTGTGGAGGAAGTAGTGACAAGATTAGTGAAGGTTTTTAGGCCCAAACCTGAAGAAAATGGGTTTTCAGGTTGCTTTTTTAAGCTGGTTGAAAGTGGAGGAGAGTCTGATGTGTTTGGGGGAGGGGAGTTCCAGAGTGTGGTGAAGCACGGGAAAGTTCTTGGAGACGGTTATGTAGGAGTTGATAAGGGGAGAGCAGAGGAGAAGGCCCTGTGAGGACGGAGATTTCGTGAGGGGGATTTTTGAATTAGGGGAGAGATTAAGGAGGGGAGAGGTTATGGGAGATTGTAGGTCATGGTTAGTACTTTGACATGAATTTGCTGGGCAATGGGCAGCCAGTGAAGGGATTGGCAGAGGGAGAGGCAGAGGAGTAGCGAGGAAGAGGTGGATAAGACGGGCAGCAGAGTTAAGGATGGATTAATGGGAGCGAGGGTGCTAGCTGGGAGGCCACTGAGAAGGATGTTGCAGTAGTCTAGGCGGGAGATGACAAGGGCATGGACCAGCATTTTTGTAGCGTCATAGTTGAGGAATGAGCGGATGCGAGAGATGTTTTTCAGGTGGAGGCGGCAGGCAGAGGTAAGGTTTAGGATGTGTGGTTTGAAAGATAGAGCGGAATCTAGGATTACCCCAAGGCAGCGGACTTGTGGGACCGGTGAGAGTGTAGAGCCGTTGACTGAGATAGAGAGATCAGGTGGAGAGATGGACGGTGCAAAGATGATGCGTTCTGTTTTCTCCACATTTAGTTTTAGGAGACGTGATGAGAAGAAGGAGGAGATGGAGGACAGACAGTCAGGGATCCGGGAGAGTAGAGAAGTGACATCTGGGCCGGAGATGTAGAGTTGGGTACCGTCAGCATACAGGTGGTAATGAAAGCCGTGTGAGGCTATGAGCTGACCGAGGCCAAGGGTGTAGATGGAGAAGAGTAGTGGGCCCAGGACTGACCCTTGGGGGACACCAACTGAGAGAGGTCAGGGGGAGAAGGTGGAGCGAGAATGAGAGGCGCTGAAGGTCCGATCAGTGAGGTACGAGGAGATCCAGGAAAGGGCCGAGTTCGTGATGCCGAGGGAGGAGAGGATTTGTAGCAGGAGGGAATGGTCGACAGTGTCAAAGGCAGAGGACAGGTCTAAGAGGAGAAGCACAGAGTAGTGGCATGAGGCTTTAGCAGTTACTAGGTCATTAGTGACTTTGGTTAGGGCAGTTTCGGTAGAGTGGTGGGGGCGAAAACCAGTTGTCTGGAACAGTTGTCTGGAACATTCTATCCCGTAAGATCAAGCACACTCTGACCATCATAACTTAAAGTGCGCCCTGAGACTACATCTTTTCAGGCTCAAAGTGGGGTTTTAGCAGTTAGGGACTTTGATAGGCCAGTCACACGTGTGTGTGTAGTGTGTGTGTGTGTGTGTGTGTGTGTGTGGTGTGTGTGTGTGTGTGTGTGTGTGTGTGTGTGTGTGTGTGTGTGTGTGTGTGTGTTGTGTTTGATCATCTACGATCCTTTTGACTCGTAACATTTGGCTAAAAGGAAGTGACTTTATCATACTAGGAGGATGACAACTCTCAAATCTAAGTAAAGTATTGCGATCAGTAGGTTTAACATGTAATTCGGTATTAATCAAGTTCCCATGTTTAACAATTCTGGTATCTAAAAAAGTAACCGTATCACTCCTGACCATCATAACTTAAAGGAGTTGTCTCGCTACAAAGAATAGCTTTCAAATTGTAGGGAACACAAAATAAAGACATTTTCCAAATATATTGCTTTGTTCCTCTGTTTTCCTAAGGAGATACAAGTGAATTTATGACCTCCCTGGATATTTCAGTTCCCTCAGTAACTGACCTGTAAACAATTCTCCCCCTGCTGTTTGTTCAATGAGATAACAGTGAGTGACATCATCACACAGGTTGAGGCAGTGTCCTGTGCTGCTCAGCAGTAAAAAGCTTGATTTATGTAAAATAAACAGAACTGTAATTAGGGCTTTTGTTTTGGGGATCAGATAAGAAGTCCTGTTAGTAGTTTGAGAAGCTAATCTGATCGAATTAGCATCTGAAAGCGCAGCACATCACTGAGCTGAGCTGTATGCAAATGAGTCAGTCTGAACCAGGAAGTGACAGAGTATTTCATTCATGCATACTCTGAAGGGAGACAACTCCTTTAAAGTGTGCCCTGAGACTACATCTTTTCAGGCTCAAAGTGGGGTTTTAGCAGTTAGGGACCTTGGTAGGCCAGTCACACGCATTTCTGTCAATCCATCCACAGGCACTTATCTCTGTGTGTGTGTGTGTGTATATATATATATATATATATATATATATATATATCTCTTACCGGCCACTTTATTAGGTACACCTGTCCAACTGCTCGTTAACACTTAATTTCTAATCAGCCAATCACATGGCGGCAACTCAGTGCATTTAGGCATGTTGACATGGTCAAGACAATCTCCTGCAGTTCAAAACCGAGCATCAGTATGGGGAAGAAAGGTGATTTGAGTGCCTTGGAACGGGGCATGGTTGGGGGGGCCAGAAGGGCTGGTCTGAGTATTTCAGAAACTGCTGATCTCCTGGGATTTTCACGCACAACCATCTCTAGGGTTTACAGAGAATGGTCCGAAAAAGAAAAAACATCCAGTGAGCGGCAGTCCTGTGGGCGGAATGCCTTGTTGATGCCAGAGGTCAAAGGAGAATGGGCAGACTGGTTCGAGCTGATAGAAAGGCAACAGTGACTCAAATAGCCACCCGTTACAACAAAGGTAGGCAGAAGAGCATCTCTGAACGCACAGTACGGCGAACTTTTAGGCAGATGGGCTACAGCAGCAGAAGACCACACCGGGTGCCACTCCTTTCAGCTAAGAACAGGAAACTGAGGCTCCAATTTGCCCTCGCTCATCGAATTGGACAGTAGAAAGATTGGAAAAACGTTGCCTGGTCTGATGAGTCTCGATTTCTGCTGCGACATTCGGATGGTAGGGTCAGAATTTGGCGTCAACAACATAAAAGCATGGATCCATCCTGCCCTTTTACCAACGGTTCAGGCTGCTGGTGGTGGGTGTCATGGTGTGGGGAATATTTTCTTGGCACTCTTTGGGCCCCTTGGTACCAATTGAGCATCGTTGCAACACTTGTGGAATCTATGCCACGAAGAATTGAGGCAGTTCTGAAGGCAAAAGGGGGTCCAACCCGTTACTAGCATGGTGTACCTAATAAAGTGGCCGGTGAGTGTGTGTGTTTGTATATATATATGTATATATATTATATATATATATTATATATTATATATATATAATATATATATATATACATCACAATTTCTCAATAATTAAAATCTGTATTAACTATCAGAAATCACTACACAAAACAAATAGACTAAAACAAATTACCTTTATTAAATCATACATAAAAAGTGAAAATAATTAAAAACGCACCAATTACACGGCAGCCAGTACAGGTATAGGAGATTGGGTTAGATTGTTCATGGTTTCTATGGGGTAATAGTTTAACATATGTGTTTGGGGTGTATATTTTGTGTCACTTGAGCTAGATTACCTGATTAACATCACCCCTTACTACTGAACATGGTTTTGATAAGTGGATATCATGAACAGTCTTATTACAATAGGCACGTACTGTGTGTTTTGGAAGCACGAGTACTTCCAAGGACAGGAGGGGCCGACCCCATTCACTTCTATTATCAGCGGCGCGTAAGCGCCTCGAAGAAGTGACCTGCCGGGGGAGACGAGACATAATTCGTAGTTCTCTGTGAGAGCTATGAATTACCATAATTGCGGCGCGCATTTCGGCGCGTATAAAGCGCAAATACGCCGTGTGAACATACCCTAACAATCAAAAGTAATTAGTCTCCTTTGTTTGTTAGAGATAACATTCTCTGTTCTCAGGCTGCCGCCCATCCTGGTAACGTCACTTCCTGCTTTCTGTCCAGTCAGGAGGGGAGAGCAGGACGGTAACCATAGAAACCTGTGTGCACTGAGAGCAGGTAAAAGCTCTTGTTTTCTGAACAAGGTAAAATCAAAAGATTAATGTATTTGAAAAAAGTCTTCATTTAATGTTCCCTTTATACTGAAAGCTAATCTTTTGTAGTGAGATGAACCCTTTAAGGGTAAGAGTTTTATTTAACCCCTTTTCATCTCCCTGCTCTTGCTATGAGGCAGACGCAGACCCAGGAGATGAGAACACCCCTGCGGTAGGCAGTATAGGCCTCCTTGCTGTGTTTATCTTGTCCTTTAGTGGCTTTTGCTGGGTTTATTACAATTCACTTACCGTTTTGCTTCTTCCCCTTTGTGTAGTTTGCTGCGTTGTTTAGCAACATCCCTCTTTATATTACTTACAGGGGCCTGTGAATCGTCTCTCGCCTGTTCCACGTGTCAGGTCTATGTGAGCACAGAGTATTTTGATAAACTTCCTGATCCGGACGAAAGGTAAGGGGGAAGATTTTATTTATTTATTTTTTTTTTAATTAATGCACGTACACAACTACATTGCATCTTTCATTATCCAGATTTTATGGATAAATAAGAGCTGCAATCCAGATGCTTTGCTTTTTACATTTTCTTTATGCCTTTCGTATTCTTTCATGCCTGAGAAATCGGCTGGCTAGCTATACATGTTGCATAAAATCACAAATCTTATGTACTGCCTGCACTCATGCAAGGAGCGAGAGCTTGATATTAGATGGCTGGTAGCAGATACTTGAGTAACTGATTTTAGTTGCCTCGTGCTGTTCTATATATGGAGCGGAAACTATCGTCTTTAAAGGTGTTGTATCAGTTCATTAAATGGCCTTCAGAATAAGGGGACAGTGAAAACAAGCAACTTTGCAAGTGGCTGTCATTGGCAAAGCTGTCTTGTTTTCACAGTATTCCTTATCTTCGTTTTCTGTAAACACAGTTCCCCAGTGGCGGTCGTATCCCACCTCTTTGCATTTCATTAGCTGAGGGCTCTAATAATTTACATTCTGTACGCCCCCCCCCCCTCCTCCGCCTGCCGTATTCAGAGCTTGCATTCCTGCCTCTCACTCAGAATTAGGGGCCGACAACAATTTCACTCTATACAGCTAGCTGCCTCCTCATTGACACTGCAGCTGTCTCTATAATCAGAAAACAGCAGAATTGTGCCACGGTGCCTTAATGCTCCTGCATGTAAGGGGCCGACAAAAATTTCACTCTATACAGCTAGATGCTCCTCATTGACACTGCAGCTACTGCTACAATCAGAAAACAGCAGAATTGTGAGTCGTTGCCTTATGTAAACATGAATGGAGACGGATCTGTGCTCTGGATGGATTCAACTGTAGCAAACCTCCAGATGTGAGAGATCAGTGCTGAGTTCATAGAAGACCGTTTAGACTGAATGAAGGCCTGTGGTATGTAAACACCTCTTACAAAATAAGACTGCACAGGGAGAGCACAGTGATATGTGGAGGGGTGGGGGGGGGGGGGGGGGACACTGGAGCCAGCATGAACAGTGAAGGGGGGGATCATGTCATCAGTTAAGAAACACCCAGCTGGGAGGGGAAGAAACTCCCCTGGATTTCAGGAAGTGAGAGCATCAAGCTTCAAGAGAACAGCCCAAATGAAGAAGCGATACATCCACCTTAAGCCAGACCTGAGATAATAGGTATCAGCAACTCCAAAAAAAACACTCCATCTATGTTTAGACCAAAAATAAAACTCTCCTTCGAAAATGTTCTACAAATGACACCATCTAGCCAAACAAACAGGTGCAAAGAGGAGAAAAAGCGAATAAAAAATCTTTATTAAATGCATAAAAAGTCAATAACAAAATGCAACACACAATTATGAAGAGACCACATCAGACAAAAAGGGTCAAAATACATAAGACAGCAAAAACAGAAGGACAGATGTTAAAAAGAACATTCTCGCCGACCCGGTGTTGCGGGCCCAAAATAAACATGTAAGACCTAGTTATAGGAATAAATATAGCAAGTGAGGGGATCTCTTAACATTTAAATACATATGTCAACTATACAGTGGGGAAAATAAATATTTGATACACTGATGATTTTGCAAGTTTTCCCACCTACAACGAATGGAGAGTCTGTCATTTTTAGCATAGGTATTTCTACTGCGAGAGTCAGAATCTAAAAAAAAATCCAGAAAATCACATTGTAGGATTTTTTAAAAATAATTAACTTGCATTTTTTTGCATGAAAATAGTATTTGCAACAATAGAAAAACAGAAATTAATAAATTAATATTTGGTACAGAAACCTTTTGTTTGCAATTTGAGGTCAGATGTTTCCTGTTCTTGACACACACTATAACAGGGATACAGCCCTTCTTCACATCTTTCAGGTTTCGGGCTGTCACTGGGCTATATTGAGTTTCAGCTCCCTCCAAAGATTTTCGATTGGGTTCAGGTATAGAGACTGGCTATGCCACTCCAGGACCTTGAAATGCTTCTTAGAGAGTCGCTCCTTAACTGCGATCACTGTGTGTTTCGGGTCATTGTCCTGCTGGAGGACCCAGCCATGACCCATTTTCAATGCTCTTGGTGAGGGAAGGTGGTGGTTGGCCAAAATCTCACGATACATGGCCTCGTCCATCCTCCCTTTTAATACGGTGCAGTCGTCCTGTCCCCTTTGCAGAAAAGCAACCCCAAAGTATGATATTTCCATCCCCATGCTTCACTGTTGGGATGGTGTTCTTGCGGTTGTACTCCCCCCTTCTTCCTCCAAACACAGTGAGTGGAGTTCATACCAAAAAGTTCTATTTCGGTCTCATCTGACCACATGACCTTCTCCTGCCTCCTTGATCATTCAGATGGTCAATGGCGACGGGGGCTGGACATGTGCTGGCATGAGCAGAGTGACCTTGTGGGCCCTGCAGGATTTTTAATCCATGACAGTGTACTGTTACTAAGGCAATGTTCACACGGCTTATTTTGGGACGGATTTCGTGCCGTACTGCGCATAATACGGCTGAAATCCGTCCCAGTCATTACGGTAATCCACAGTTCTCATAGAGTCAATTATTCACGGCGTATGCACACGGCGTAATTGCGCGCGAAATCCGTCCCCGCAATTACGCCGTGGATAAGCCGTGTGAACATGTCCCAGCTCTATTCAGGTTACTGGGTCCTGTGTAGTTCTGGGCTGATTCCTGACCTTTCTCAGAATCGTCCTTGCCCCACAAGGTGAGATCCTGCATGGAGCCCCAGACCAAGGAAGACTGACAGTCTTCCATTTTCTAATAATTGCGCCACCAGTTGTTGCTTTCTCGCCAAGCTGCTGCCTATTGTCCTGTAGCCCATCCCAGCCTTGTGCAGGTCTACAGTTTTGTCCCTAGTTTCCTTAGACAGCTCTTTAGGTCTTGGCCATGGTGGAGAGGTTGGAGTGTGATTGAACTCGTTACCTGTATAAAAGACACCTGTCCACACACTCAAACAGGTGCAGTTTATACAAGTAATGAGTGCAGAGAAGGAGGCTTTCACACCCAGGTCTGCAAGAGACAGAGTTTTTGCTGGTGATCAAATACCGTGTTTCCCCGAAAATAAGACCTAGCAGAGATTTTGTTGAATTCCCTAATATAAGGCACCCCCTGAAAATAAGACCTAGTGGAAATCATTAGAGGCTTGAAGGACCTGTGAAGGGAGGTCATGTGACTGATGTCACCAAAAGTCCCGAACATCCAAAGGAGAGTAGACAAAGTACATGTAAGTAATAGAGGGAAGAGGGGGGAGAACAGAGCAATGATACTGACACACACACATCTCACAGGATGGCTGATGGGGAATGCTGGAACTTCTAGTTCTACAAGTCCCAGCACGTCATATTTGCCATCGTTTGAGATAAGTCACTGCAGCTGCCATAAAATGTCATTTACATACATATATACTATGGTCTGTGTCTCTAAAATTTGAGAAGTGTGTATATATATATATATATATATATATATATATATATATATATATATATATTAGTATAGCATGCTATAATTTATTCATGGAAAAATAAGACACAGTGCATCTTTAGGAGCAAAAATTAATATAAGGCGCTGTCTTATTTTCGGGGAAACAGGGTACTTATTTCATGCAATAAAATGCAAATTAATTGGCTAAAAATTTGTGATTTTTAATTCTGTCTCTCACAGTTGAAGTGTACCTACAGTGAAAATTACAGACCTCTCCATTCTAATCTGACCGCAGTTTTTTGGGCAGCATTTTCAAATTGCTTGTGTAGACCTTGCCTAAGAAAAATGGTAGAGCTGCGGTTTTCTTTTTCCTTTTTTTTTTTTTTTTTGTTTTTTTTTGTTTTGCATCTGCACCAAAACAAGGAATAAAAATAATCCATACATTATATGTGCGACTGAAAAGTACAATTTGTCCTGTAGAAAAGAAACTGTCCATCTGGCCATTTTAATGGAAAAATAAAAAAGTAATGGAGCTTTAAAGAGCAGGGTCGAAATGAAAAAAATATGTTTCGTGATTTAAAGGACTACAGGATAAGAAAAACATAGCTCCCCCTCCCAAAAAAACAAAAACACACACTACACCTGTCCAAGGGTTGTGTCTGGTATTGCAGCTCATCCACACGTACTTCAATGTCGGTGAGCTGCAATACCGGACACAACCCATGGACAGGTGTGGTGCTGTTTCTGAAAAAAAGTAGCACTGTTCTTCTGTGCAATCCTTGGACCATAAAGGGGTGTTTTCACGTGGTATGTGCAAGGCGTACTTCGGCGTGTAATAACTAAGTATGCCCCAGAATTAAGGTAAAACCATTTAGCAAGTTCCGCACTCGTTATAATCCGCGTCGTTCAGACAATGTTTTTACGATCATACTTCTTGGCGCGTAAGGTACACCTGGAAAAAGAAGTGACCAGTCATGTGGAGAAATAGATGTGTATAGGAGGCAGAAAGCTGCTAATGAAGGCGTATTGCGGCGCTTAGGCTTAAAGCAGACTTCCACTGACATGGGAAAAACATTCTGGCTCTTTGTCCTTAGACCCATAATTAAATGCCCCCCCTGGATTAGCACAGTGTTTAATCATTAGCATGCTCAGCCATCCATGCCAGTCTCTTCACATGTCTGTATATTCATGGTTAATGAGCTTACATTTATATCAACGCTCTGCATCCTGGGGCTGTCCACATTTGTCACTACACATTCCAGCCTGCTAAGCCAGCTTCAGAACATGGCATGCTGGGATGTGTAGTTTTAAATAGAATCGCAGGCTGCGGAATGGTTATGTATAAGGCTTGTACATTCCTATATGTGACAGTATTTAGCAGCAGGCTACTTATACACATTTTAAAACCATGCAGGATTGCACCTCTGGAGAGAGAATACAGGGTTTTCCACACTATGGCTGTTGGAGAGGGGGTAAAATCTTTGCATACAGACACCATTGACCAGGTGACCTATAGATTTTCCCCATGAAGGTCAATATAGCCGACAGGAGTTTGACTATAGTCTTGTGTACAAATTTTAAGAGAACCTATCACATAGATTATGCCCTCCTGGCTGAGGGCAGCACAAGCTAGTGTCAGACCTGCTGTATCCAGCCCTGTGCCCCTTATTCTGTAAGATGCTGGAGTTTTAGAGCATTTACCCCTCAAAACTGCAGTTTGCAGCCAGAAAAGAGTCGAGCTTCATGGGCAGGTGTTAGCGCCGCCCGCCCACTGAGCCCCACCCACCTGACAGGTGATGTTCACACAATGTTTTTGGAACTGAAAATCTGATCAAATATGCAGCTGTGTTTTATGGATATGTGGTGGCGGCAGAAGGATCGCACCCAATACTTTATTATAGGGCTCCTGCTGCGTCTTTTGAATCAAGAATTGACATGACCGTTCTAGGAAAGGAACCGAAAGACACAATGAAACACGCATCGGCGATCACTCGTCTGAACGCTGATGCGTGTTTACCATTGCAAGCAGTGTAAAATCACATTGCTCGTTGTTAGATACGTGTTTGGGTCCAATAAACGGATCCAAACACGCATCTAAAAATGTATGTTCACACGGACTCAACCCGCCATGTGGACATATCCTAATTCACATTTTTCTAGCTATACAGAGTAATAGGTTAATTAGCTGTGAGGTGGGTTGCGCATGAATAAGCTGACTCTTTTCTGGCTGAAAACTACCAGATTTGATCACTAAATACTCTAAAACTCCAGCATCTTACAGAATAAGGGACACCGCACTGGAAACAGCAGGTCTGACACTGGCTTGTGCTGCCCTCAGCAAGAGGGGCATAATCTATGTGACAGGTTCCCTTTAAGTCCAAGAAAATGCCAGCATGGTCTCTTCAATGAAAAAAAAATCCAACTTTATTCCAAGAAAATAATGAAAACATGTAACGTGCCTGTAATCGCAATCGCCGTTACGGACCAGAAACAGATTAGAGCAAGGAAACGACCAACCAACGCATTTCAGACTACTCTAGTCCTTAAAGTGGACGTTGTGGTAACGCCTCATTACAGGTCGCCTCGTCTCTAGCTATATTCGGTACTCCCATAGAAATGAATGGGGAGGACTGCAAGCACCACTATCCTCATTCTGCAACTAGGTCGGCTCGTAGCTCCCTAATGAGGCGAACTGTAATATAGAAGTTCCTTCTTGGGAACACCCCTTTAATGATCGGCTACATTTTTCAGTTTTTGTCTCTGTCATAACCTTTTTTTATATTCTCAGTGACCGTGTATACGAGGCCTTGTTTGATGCAGGAGAAGTTGTATTCTTTTCCATCGTAGTTTGAGAATACATATAATCTCTTTTGAGGCATAGATATAAAAAAAGGGTGTTTCCTACATCTTATTTTTGATACCATTTAAATTTTAAATTTTACATTGAACAACCACCAGGTTATAAACAGTCGTCTGGATCCCAAATAAGTTTAGTTTTTTTTTTTTATTTAATAAATGTACAGCTAAAGGGGTGTCCCAAAATTTTCAAGTGCTTGTTAGTCATAATAGAATGATGATGATTTTTGGGACCCAATAGTGGAGTGTATTCTTGAGGCTCACCAGTGAGGTTGATTCTGTACATGACTACACATACTGTCCATACCTCTTGCTTTCTGCCCCTCTTTCTCCCTGAAAAGCAGCCCCAATACTGTCATGCCTAGAGGTCCACTAAACTAGGGCCCACCAGGGGATCCCCCTATGCTCCTGTGGGCCAGTCCTGATGCTACTGCTGGAGATTCGGTTGCAGTGGAACAAGTGAGTAGTGGTTAATTTTCACTTTAGTGCAGTCCCAGCCTGTACAGGGTTTTCCAAAACCCTAGGAAAACCTGTTTCCTATAACTGTCTCCATATGATTACCTTTGCTGCAAAATTTGATATTTTAGTTGAAGAGAATTGTCTTTACCTGCAATATGTTGTACGAGAAGAGTGAAGATGTGGACCAGCATCTTCTCTGTAGGAAGTGTCTCACCATCTTTGTGTTTTCTCAGGGAAGATGATATGCTGGACATGGCGCCGCTGCTCCAAGAAAACTCCAGACTGGGATGTCAGATCATCCTCACCAAAGAACTGAACGGAGCAGAGTTCACGCTCCCTAAAATAACTAGAAACTTTTATGTAGACGGTCACGTGCCAAAGCCGCACTGAGGACGACAACGGGGAAACTAAATGGTTGATCCATGACGTAACGCACAAGAGAAAATGTAGCCGGAGAAGAGCGGTGGAAGGTCTTTCTATTAGTACTCATTCCTAGGGACCTGAAATTTATTCATCCACTAAGAGCACCTTCTCTAATATACTTAAAGCTGACAAATATGGCTATATCCAAAGTAATTTTGACTATGTAATGGTGAATTGTTGACTACCCGACCCAGACATGGAGCACACAGGCTGGTATGATAACAGTGCAGGACACTGTATTTATATCAAAAATCAAATAACTGGCAGCACAGGGTGATGCTATGGGTGTGTGCCAAGAGCTAAGATTGTAGCTGCCAATAAAGTCTATGGCAAGGGGAGTGGCGAGGAAGTTAATGCAAGAAACTTACACGCACAACATGGAGCTCCTTTCGACAGCAGTAAGGAGTTGTGTAGCAGTGAGCACAGCATGCTCTATGCCCAGCATCAGATTTGTGTGTATCTCTGCCTTTCTCACCGTTCCATTAACCTGATCTCTTGCTGAAGCGTCTGGATTTTTTTAGGGATTTATGACAGAGTGAGCAGATATAGGCAGGAAGGGAAAGGCTGCTAATAGAAGTAAAGGATTTTTCTGTAATTACATATATTATTACAAGGTTTCTTATTTTGGCCTGTCGAGTTGATTTTTGGAAAGCTGTGGTAATTGGGGGGTATGCTTTAATTGGAAAAAAAATGACAAATGCTATAATTTCTCTTGTTCCGTGTATACAGCCCTCTGTGTCTCCAGGATTACACTCCATTCAAGGTCTGTAGAGTGATCAGCAGTTGTGTCTCTTTTCCTCATAACCTACAGCCCGTAGAAGTAACACCACTGCAGTATCAGGGTTAGTTGTAGTTTACATCAGAATAATATAAAGCTATAGTGTGTGGGAGGCTTTTTTAGGGGGGGGGGGGGTTGGAGAAGGGCAAGTGTTGCAAAAAATGTATATAAATGGATACAGTTTAGGAAATGAAATTGATATAAGACTCAGTGTGCCCACATGGTATCTCTGATTGACATAACCATTACAGGTAGCCCCTTCAGATGCTCCTTGATGTGGTCTCCTTTTAGAGTATGTTCACACATTGGACTTCCTATAGGAAAAATCCAACATGTAATAATTGACAGAAATCCAAGGCGAGACCTTGGATATTTATGTTCTGCTTGATTTGGACACGGTTAGCCCTGTTTCAGTGGGACTAAGGCTATGTTCACACGGCTTAAAATTGGACGTATTTCAGGCCGTAATTACGCGCCGGAGCGCGCAAACTACTGCTGGAATACGTCCCAGTCATTACGGTAATCCACAGTTGTCATAGAGAACTATGGATTACGTCTCCTCTCGCTGCTCGGCGAATCCGCCGCGGGGGGAGATAAGTGACATGTGAATTACCAGCGGCGTATACGCACCGCTGGTAATGCATGTCTATGCGCCGGCCACACGGCGTAATTGCGGGGCGTAATTACGCCCTGCAAATACACTGTGTGATCCTAGCCTAACCCACAACTCTTCTGCCAGGTTGGAATCGGAGCAGGATCTGTTTGAAAGAACGGAAATGTCTATTCTCTTTTCTGCACCACGGTTTTTCAAAAAAACCACAATTTGGGAAATCCACACACAGTGCACAACACCGCACACTAGCCCTTCAGATTACATGAAGCATGGAATCTGTGTTGAAATCCGTTGTGTGAAAATACCCTTATACTGACAAGAAATGAGATGCACATTGATGCTAAGAGCGAAATGTATGAATTCGAATGCGTACTTTTTTTTTTTTTTTTACTTGGCGCCGACAACCCAGTTCTAAATAAAGAGAGAAGACTGTAGAATACGACAGTATGAAGATTTTTGGCGCATTACATAGAGCTTAATGCGGCAAACTTCTGTCAGAGTTCGGCTCATTACACTCTATGCCCATACAAAGTTTGGCGCGTTGCATAGAGTGTAATGCGCCAAACCTTGACAGAAGTTTGGCGCATTAAGCTCTATGTAATGAGCCAAAAATCTATTTGGAACTGGGTTGTCGGCGCCAAGTATAAAAAAAATACGCATTCGAATTCATACATGTCCTAAGATTTTTGCAGATCGGTGAGAGATTTATTATTTTTAATTCTCATTTTTGACATTTTGAGGTGGGGAGTAGGTACATGCAACAGCAGATAATGATGGCCGATGAACGAATGAATATGAATACAAACACAATGGAAACATTTATTTTAAAATCTGAACTATGGCATAAAATACGATGCATGTGAATATGCAGGCATTACAGCGGTCAGTGAAATATGTTAGGAGATAAAATTCATGTTCCTACAGCCACTGTCCATTGACCGCTTGATACAGTATATACCATAACTCAGTGACTATGGAAGACATGACAGCACAGTATACCTTTAACTTACTGTATGATATCTGTTATTGTGCCAGTTTTGCTTTAAGGCTGACCAAGCACGCTAGATCATCAAGGGGGTTTATGCTGCCTTATCCAAGAGCACAATGTGATAGAGGAAGAGGAGCTGAGCTCTGTGATATAGAGGATTATATGATAGAGGAAAGGAGCTGAGCTCTGCGATATATAGGGTTTTATGAGAGAGAGAAGCTGAGCTCTGTGATATATAGGGTTATATGATAGAGGGAGAGGAGCTGAGCTCTGTGATATATAGGGTTATATGATAGAGGGAGAGAAGCAGAGCTCTGTGATATATAGGGTTATATGATAGATGGAGAGAAGCTGAGCTCTGATATATAGGGTTATATGATAGAGGAGAGAAGCTGAGCTTTGTGATATATAGGGTTATATGATAGAGGGAGAGAAGCTGAGCTTTGTGATATATAGGGTTATATGATAGAGGGGGAGAAGCTGAGCTCTGCGATAAATAGGATTATATGCTAGAGGAGAGAAGCTGAGCTCTGCGATATATAGGGTTATATGATATAGGAGAGAAGCTGAGCTCTTATATATATAGGGTTATATGATAGAGGGAGAGAAGCTGAGCTCTGCGATATATAGGGTTATATGATAGAGGAGAAGCGCTGAGCTCTGTGATATATAGGGTTATATGATAGAGGAAAGGAGCTAAGCTCTGCGATATATAGGGTTATATGATAGAGGGAGAGAAGCTGAGCTCTGCGATATATAGGGTTATATGATAGAGGAGAGAAGCTGAGCTCTGCAATATATAGGGTTATATGATAGAGGAGAGAAGCTGAGCTCTGTGATATATAGGGTTATATGATAGAGGAGAGAAGCTGAGCTCTGCGATATATAAGGTTATATGATAGAGGAGAGAAGCTGAGCTCTGCGATATATAGGGTTATATGATAGAGGAGAGAAGCTGAGCTCTGTGATATATAGGGTTATATGATAGAGGAGAGGAGCTGAGCACTTTGTTATAAAGTTTATACATTTTACAACAGGCTTGCGTAGGAAACAGAGTAAATCCTGACAGAACTCTCTCCCACCACCCCTCCCAGATAGACACTGACCGCTTTGTGCTGTACCCACACTGATGTATGTAAACTTACTCACTGTATGTGGGTGGGGTAAGCAGTACTTTTACTTTGTGTTACAAGTTTCTTTTTACTCAGAAATCCTGCTCCAAATCATATACCCCTATAGATCACAGAGCTTAAACCAGCTGACTGCTTCCCTTTAAGTGCACATCCACATTTTATGTATTGCTGCAATGCATCTCAGAAATAGCAAGTGAAGCAAGGCTGGTGCTGGCTAGAGGTCTCCATAATTGGATTGCAAACAAACGCTGCAGTGCCTTGTGGCCCTCCATTCCCTCTTCTCCTACTGTCTAGATCAGCAAAGGATGTGGAGTGAACACACAACTGCTGGATCATCCTAGGTGCATGAGGCCACCCAGTTCTGCAGGGGAGCTGTATACATAAGACGGTCGGCGTTTGATGAATGGAAAGTTGCTGCATTGTTCATTTTAGATGTATCAGAGCCACGAGAGCCATCTGCAAAGGTCTACATACTCTGACTAAATGAGTTACTGATGGGCCAACGGCTCTAACCTATGCCAATGTTTTTTCAGAGTTGCTGACTGCATAAGTTGGAATATTTTTTATGTAATGAGACGATTCGTTATTGACGCACAATTAAAAATGTTCTGGTCTATTTTTCATAAATGGAGTGATGAATTGCATAAAGTAGAAGATGTTACCAATTATCACAACAGAAAAAAAAAATCACTGCGGTCACTGATTGGTTGTAATAGAAGACTAGGGGGAAAAAAAAAGGCAAACTTGTACCAAATGTGAAAAATGAAACAACTTTGTAATAGGTTTCAGGTTAAAGAAATTAACCTTATTTTCGGGGAAACAGGGTAGAAGCTGTTGCCGCAAAATAGGATATACCGTATATACTCGAGTATAAGCCGAGTTTTTCAGCCCAAAAAAAGCTGAAAAACTCTACCTCGGCTTATACTCGAGTCACTGTCGGAGCTCGGGCGCTGCGATGGCCCGAGCACCGACAGGGACGCTTCAGCTATATGCGGCTCCTCAGGGAGCGCATATAACTGAACGCCGAGTACCACCGACAGGGTCCGGGCGCTGCGCTGGCCCGGGCACTGTCCGCGATCCCTTCATCTACATGCGGCTCCTCCGGAGCGCATATAGGTGAAGGGATACCACTGCGGGGCACAGAGCGAGCGCTCCGTGCCCCCAGTGGTCTCCGGGCGTCTGCGGCCGGCCGCAGTTTACGGCACAAGCAGGTGTGTCAACAATCTGCGTGCGCGGCCAGATGACGTCACCCGCCTGTGCCGAGAAGATGCAGGAATTGCGCGGGAGGCCGGAGCAGCGAGGAGGCGGAGCGGCGAGGGAGACGGAGCAGCGGGGAGCCAGGTAAGTGATTGTTTTTGATTTATTTAAACGGCCTATGCCTGCCTACAGCTGCCTATATCTGCCTACAGCCGGCCCTATACCTGCCCTAGAGCCGGCCCTATACCTGCCCTAGAGCCGGCCCTATACCTGCCCTAGAGCCGGCCCTATACCTGCCCTACACCTGCCTAGAGCCGGCCCTATACCTGCCTACAGCCGGCCCTATACCTGCCTAGAGCCGGCCCTATACCTGCCTAGAGCCGGCCCTATACCTGCCTATGGGGCCATATACCTGCCTATTACCTGTCTATGGGGCCATATACCTCCCTATTACCTGCGTATGGGGTGAAATACCTGCCTATAATCTGCTTATGGGGGACATATAACTGCCTATTACATGCCTATGGGTCCATATACCTGCCTATACCTGCATATAGGGCCATATATCCGCCTATAATTGCCTATGGGGGACATTAAACTGCCTATGTAATTTTATTGGTATCCATTTTTATTTTTAAAATTCACCAGTAGCTGCTGCGTTTTCCACCCTAGGCTTATACTCGAGTCAATAAGTTTTCCCGTTTTTTTGGGGCAAAAGTAGGTGCCTCGGCTTATACTCGAGTATATACGGTATTTTTTTTTTTCAATTTAGACCTGTTGCAAAGTTGTCACATTTTATATCCATTAAAACAGTCACAAAACTTGTTTACGAAGGTTGACACAGCCTTTAAGGAGGTTTCCTCATGTCACATTTATGGCATAGTCAGAACTCTCCATACATTTCAATGGAAGAACCAAGTTCAGCCGAGTACACCCGCTCCCATTGAAATGCATGGAATGTTCCAACCACCTCTCCATTTTGAATGGGGACTTTTGGGGGCTTGTTCTCAAGTTAGAAGTAGATTCCATATTTGTAACCTACGGCAGCATATCCTATCACTGTGCCATAAGTGTGTGAGCCAGGAAGCCCCCTTTCATGTACTAAACGTGTATTTGCATGGGTCAGATTTGCTGTAGAAATTTCTGCTACTTAAAATCTTCTCTCTTGATGGAGAGAAGCTTGTTCCTGCCTCATGGACAAGGATTTCTACAGATGAAATGGGACAATTGTAGAAATTTCTACTACAAATTTGCAGTGTGCGACTTTACCCTAATAATGTCGAGGGTACATTGTGGGGGATGGGGCTATCCTGATATATTGTGGCTGCCTTAATATGTATGAATGTGCTGGACATTGTCTTATTTTCAGTGGATACTAGACAGAATGGATATTATTTTATGTTACACTTTCAGGTCAAGATGTACAGCTGTTCAATAAAGTTATTTAATGCCATGTGTTGTGCTGTAGTTTACCATAGTATCTACCTGGATACTGGAGCAGACATTTTTCACCTGCGGTCTAGTATTTCCCGTCTCAGCACCTTCCTTGTAAAAACTCCTCCCAAAAAACTAAAAGGGAACCCATCACACTAAACATGATATCTGATCTACAGGCAGCATGTTATAGAGCTGTGCTATTCATATTAAAGGGCTGCTTCCATGAGGATGCTTCAGTGTCTGCTCTTCACAGCTAGCTTCAGGCTCCTACTTCCTCTTTAGGCTGTAGGTGGTTCTAC
Source organism: Phyllomedusa bahiana (assembly GCA_025379985.1). Taxonomy (NCBI): domain Eukaryota; kingdom Metazoa; phylum Chordata; class Amphibia; order Anura; family Hylidae; genus Phyllomedusa; species Phyllomedusa bahiana. Next base: position 48,960 of record JAODAL010019782.1, on the reverse strand, counting down.
AGCAGACACTGAGATTTAAGCTCCGCTATCCCTTGCTGAACCTGTTAGAGGGACAGTGTTAAAGGAAGGCTTTAGTAAGAAACGAGGCTACAGCACTCTAAAAGGGTTTGATTGAATTAAGACATATACGCTCCTTTACTGCTAACTGGACCCCAGCTTTGATTGCTAAGCTCTCATCAATCGACTTGAGGCCTTAACAACGGTTAGTGACTTCACAACGCAGTAAGTTTTATGTCCCCCAGTAAGTTAGAAACTATATAGGACCCCCAACAGGTAGAGAGGTCTAATTAAAAATGAAAGGAAAAAAAAAAAAACTACTCGCCTTTCCCCACTCCCTGAAGCGGTCGCTGCTCCTGGTCTTCCTGCACAGGCAGCGGTGAGCACACTGCCTGTGCAGTGTACTCCAGTGAGCTGTAAGCCTGCGGCTCACCGGATTACTCTGCGGTGTAGGAATCTCTCTGCTGCTCAGTAGCCTTCAACTGTATGCGAATCCAGAGGACGTATTTAATTAGCCCCCGCCACCATGGTCCTAACCCCATAGCTTAGCAACTAGTATAAACTTGGGACCTTAACTATCAGCAGCCCTGGGGACTACTGCTGATGACTTCACTCCGTTGTGTCTTACCATCCCAGCCATGGCTGCTAGAGCAGAGAGGGCTTGTTGGTAACCTAGGAAAGCTCGTGGTACAGAAGTGGGAGAGAACGGCTCCAACTCAGAGCAGCAGCGTTTAGTAATTTTTAGGCACCTGTTACTACATGTTTTTTTGATTAACAAATAAAACTTTATTTGAAGGATCAGTGGAAGGTACATAAGCATTCTCCGAATACAATCGGGTTAATCCGCCCTTTTTCAAAACATACATCACCAAGCAATAATGTGTCAATACATAAGTGCAATCCCATGACTTCTAGCAATAACCAGAAAGTTTTCTAAGAATGTACCCAGGAGAGTCTTCAGAATGGTCCCAACCAACCCCATAACCAGGGGGAAATTAATCCCAACATCGTACAAACCATAAGTAGAATACCATTTTTATCTCAGTTGTTCAAGCGAGCTACATTCAGTGGAATAATAAGGTCAGATGATCCTACAGGCAAATGTGTATCATACCCACTACGTAAGTTACCCAGAAGAGTATATTGAAAGGGACAGGACATCGCCCGGGGCTACCACATCCTAAGGGCTCGGGGGACTATCATATTCCAGGGCCCCCAATCGACCCACCGTGCCAGAGGAGCTCAACCACCTTCCCCATATCCTATCAAATTTCCCTTCTTTATTCCTACGTTTAAACAGCCATTTCTGGAGCGGTAACATGCCATTAATCATCCCCATCCACTCAGCCACCGAAGGGACTCTCGCCGCCAGCCATGTTCGCGCAATAGCTTTCCTCGCGTAGTAAAGAGCCTCACATGTAAAAAAATATGCTGATCGGGAGCCCAAGCTATTCAGCTCGGGTCCGAACAAACAAGCCGTGGGAGTAAGAGGGATTGGGCACCCCATCCTATCATTGAGAAACTGAATGACCTGTGACCAGAAGCCCAGCACCTTTTGGGGCCCAAGACCAATTAAGGTGGGAAAGAAACCCAATCAAGTGACACTTAGGACTTTTCGCCCCTGTGTCCCCCTGCCAAAATTTACAAAGGGCCTAGCAGTTTTTAAAAAGGGAAATTTCCTGGGGCGGGGAAAATAAAAAGCTGCGTCAGTATATCGTTCAGGTTATAAGAGACCAATTTTGTAGAGGAAACACACTGCCCCTTTTTTCGTCCCGCCCCCATAGGGCCCAGGTTTTGCCCCCCCACCTTCCCCCCTAAAAAAGGCCATCCAATTTGCCCCTTTCCCCAAACCCTGCGGGGGAAAGGGAGGGCATAAAAGGGTGAGAAATTAATGGGCTTAGGAGGGGAAAAAAAGTAACCGGGGAAAAGGAAACGAAATTAAACAAAACCCCCCAGACGGGCCTATTTTAAAGGGTAATTGAAATGTTTTTTAAACCCTAAAAGGGTAAATAGCTGGGATGGAGGGAGGTCGAACTCAGCCTGCAGCTCCGGGAAAGGTCGGACTCCCGAGCCAGAGTACACCTGAGAAACATACCAAAACCCCCCCTCATTTTTCCCCCCGCACCTCACGGGAACTGGCAAGCAGATCCGGAAAAAAGTTTCGGCGGGTGCCATTTGGGTTAGAACAAAATCAATACCGTCATTGTAGAAACGGGTGAGCTACCCTCTCCCAAACCCAAAAGGATCCCTGCCGGGGATGGGAAAAATTCACTAAAACCTCCCCCCGCAGCGGCAGTGGCCCACAGAAAAGAAGCTGAAAGGGGGGTTAAAAATTTCCCCCTGCCAAATGGGGAAAAAAACAAAGGGTTTTGGGACCCAAATTTTTGCTTTTCCCTTTCCCCCACCTACCAAGTGCACATTGACCCCGCCAAAAAAAATAGATTTAAAATTTTGGAAGGGCACCCCCCCTTAAACCCGGGGGCCGTCAAACTTTTCGCCGCTACTGGGTGTCTGGGCCTTTGCCAAATAAAGGAAAAAAACCAATTTCCCTAAGGCGGGGGATTACACTAACAGCGAGGTACACTGTCTTCCCGAATAACAAAAGTTTTTTTAGGTAGAAGCGTCATTTTAACTAAGCAATTAGCGCAGCGGTAAGAGGTGGAAACTTTTCCAATTATTAATTTTGTTTTTCAAAAAAAGCACAAAGGGGGAAAAATATTTAAGGTTTCAAAAATCCTGGACCGATCTGGATACTGCATCCCCCTAGGTATGTAAAGGAGGAAGCCCAAAACCAACGGGGAAACAACCGCAAACCCCCCATAGGTAAATGAAGGGTCAAATTTTTTTAAAAATTTTGGGTTTGGTTCCCCAAATTTAAACAAAAGCCCGAGAATGAAACCCCCAAAATTTCCTAACAAATTTGTTAAAAGGTACATTTAAAAGAGCCTTGGGGAATTCCCGCCAGGGACAACAAAGTACTTTTGCATATAAAAATAAATTTTTTCATTAATAGAAGAAAGGGAGATAACCCTTAAATACGAGTGTCAGACCTCACTTTTTAAACCGGGCCCAAAGGGCCCTTCCCCAAACCCCCAAGGCGAAAAGCAGGGGGAAATGGGGATCCCCCGGCCCCGTCCCACGGTGCAACGCAAAAGGCCCCTAAACCCACCCAATTTTCACGCCACCCTAGAGATGGGGTTTTTCCCAAAAAGCAATCCCAAACCCAATTTTTAAAGGAAGGGCCCCAAAACCCAAAAGCCTCCAACGCAAGGAAGAGGAAGACCATTCAATCGAATCAAGGCCCTTTTGCTTCGTCCCAAAGAGAAAGACGATTCAGACCCACGTCATCGTTTAGTGGCTTGCAATTTTGGAATAGGGGCCTTTGATTTAAGGGTGTTACTTTCCCTGGGATAAACCCCGTTTGGCCAGGTGTACAAACGATAAAAATAACCTTGTTACCTCCTAGCCAAATAATTTGGCCCAAAATTTTTACGTCGGTCTGGAGTAGGGAAATCGGGGCGATTAAAAGAGTCCCCAGAGGGGTAGGGGCCCCTTTCCCGGGTTAGGGGGAAAAATTTCAATAGTGGCCCTTCCCTACATTGAGGGCGGAAGGGGCAAAATTTTTGCATGGCTGCCTGGTATACTTCCAAAAGTTTTAGGGGAAAGAAGTCCCCCCCCCTAAGCTTTTTAAAATTCAAAACGGGAACCCATCACCCCCCGGAGACTTAGACAACTGAAAAAGTGAAAAAAATAAAATTTTTTTCTTGCACGGTGTAGGGCCATCTAGAAACTCCGGCCCTCAACCATAGATTGGGGAGAGCCACCCGGGGGACAGATTTTCCCCTGATCTCAGAGTCTAAAACATTTAATTTAAAGAGGAGAAAAGATTAGAGTAGAATAAATTGAAAATCTCAAGAATGGGCCAAAGGGGTTCGGAGCAAAGCCCCAACAGCTGACGTTATCCCTGGGATTCCCGGAGGTTCAGGGGGAAACCCTGTGCCAAAACAGGGCCAAGAGTCTGCCAAAATTTTTCCCCGGGGTTCGAAGTAAGACTGTCTACTGAAAGAAGGTTTTTTTCCCTTGCCTTAGAATGTAGACAAGACTGGTACATTTGGGTTTCCAAACACATCCATTCGGTTTGTTTTCCCGGGAAAGGGGCCCCCCGGGTATAACGAATCTCCGCCCTGTTACATCCCTAGTAGTTAAAAGGGCTCCGGGGAACCCAAACCCCTTTCCTTTTTAAGATCTTTTAAGGGGACTTTCAGGAAAACCCCCTTGCGAAACGCTTTAAAGGGCGTCCCATGCCCAAAGCCCACTGATGCTGAACCAACATTGTCCTGGAAAAACCCAGTTGCCACTTTTTTCGAGGAAGTACTGTGCAGGGGGCCCGGGGGATTGCAACCAAAAGGGGTTTTTCAACCGCCCCCTTTTTTTGGGTGGCATTTTTCTATTTTTGAAAAATAATATACCTGGGGCTTTATCCGTTTACTGCCCCTGGCGAGATATTTTTCCCGGGAACCGACAAGTGGGGAAAAAGACAGGGGGCCAGCATGAAAATAAATTCTTGAAAAAGGGGCATTAAAATTTGTCCCGGTAAAGCAAGAGTATTGGCGAGTTGCTGGATTCCCTAGGGGCGCCAAGCTTTCGCATATTCCAAATTTCTATCAGAAAATTGACTGCAGAGAGGGGGGGAGCAGGAGGCGGCGGGCCCCTGTACGGGGACGGGCCCAAAAGGGTTTAAACCGCTTACCCCAAGTGCAGAAAAAAACCCCCAAGCCAAATTTACGGGGGTACAGGAAGGGGGGCGAAGCCAAAAAACCCCCGGGACCTCTCCAATCACCACTAAAGAGTAGGGGAGGCGGGACAAAAAATATACCAACTAAAAATAAAGGGGGGGCAGGGAAAAGGAGAAAATCAGTTAACTTTACCCCCCCGGGCCATCTCCCTACCGCTTAGTTAACTAAATCGGAACCGATCGGACAAATTTAAGGGAAAGGAGACCCCCCCGGGCCCACAGTTTGTGAATGTCGAGTGATGGGCCCAGCCAAACCCACGGCCGCCCCAACAATGGCATTTTTATCGGGTACCCATAGAGTTCCTGAAGACATGAATATCCCCATTTGCGCGTCCTCAAGTATTTAAAAAATTTGGGAGCCCTTTTGATGGGGGTCATTCAACCCCCGGGAACCGCCCACGTCAATAAAGAAACTACGTTACTTGCCATATTGAAGCCTGCATCATGCGACATACGAAAAGTGATCGTGTTTTATATCTAGACGGTAACAAACTCGCCCACATCCCACATTCTTGAGCTTGAAGAACAACCGAGGAACAAGTTACTCGGGAAAAGGGGGTACGAGAAAAACCCCCCAAATAACCCCCCTTTCCCACCCGCTTCGCTACCAAAAGACGAAGCATTTGGGTCCCCCCAAAATCCCCCCGTAAAAGGTAACCCCAAAAAAGGGTGAGGGAAAAAAAAGGGGAAAAAGGGGCCCGACTTTTAAACTAAACAAGTGAGGGGAGCGAAAAGCCATTGAGGACCGCCAGGTAGTCCCTAGTTTCCCGCCGAAGCGGAAGAGTGTACCCCAGTCCGTGCTATAAAGGACCCTAAAACAGCAAAAATTTTAAAAACAGGCTTAAACGGAAAGAGGACTATGCAAAAAAATGGTGTCCCCTTTAAAAGGGGCAAAAAAAGGGCCCCCCAGTAAGAAACAGGAGCTAAGAGGCTAAACAGATATATGCACAGATAATCAGTCCGCCTCCCGGTTTGGAGAGCGTCTGCCCCTTGGGGGGCGGGTCTCCAGCCAGCCTATGGCATCTTGAGCGCTGGTGAAGAAAAGGGTTTTGTTTTCGCAATAATTTCCCGTTTTTGGCCCGGGTAAAAACATTTTCATATTTATAGTTTTCTTTCCCCCACATTTTTTTTTAAACAGATAGAAATAGAGCCCTCTTTTCATGGGGCCTCCACCCAGAAGTCAGGAATTAAATAACACCTTCGAGCTGCCCGCTTTTTTGGGGCCCGCTCTCCCAGCGAGCCGCAGGGCAGCGTCTCTGTCCCTATAATTCAGGATTTTTGGGTAGGAAAATTTCGCGGAGGTGCTCCGGGGTGGAGGTGGTTTGGCAAACCTTTTGTGCTCTCCAAATGCGAACATGGCCGAGAAATTTTTCCCCGCCAAAGGGGAGACAAAGGGTTCTTTCCAAGAAAGGGTCAGGAGCGGGCCCTTCCCAGCCCTCTGGGGAAGGCCCCAAAGAATCGCAGGTTGCACTCCGCAAATTTTATTCTCCTGGGGTCGTTCCAGGGGGGTGATTTCAGGGTTGGTGATATTCCCTTTCAGCTTCTCAACGACGTCGGGACAGAGGATGGCTTGATCCCCTAAGGGAAAATGACTCTGTTCTGGGAGGGACAGTTTTACCCCATGGGTTCTCCTCCCCCCGGCAAGGGGAAAAGTTTTAAAAACCCTTTTTACTCCTCCCCGGCAGGGGTGGTTTAAACCCTTTTGTTCTTTCCCCCTGGCAGGGAAAAATTTTCCCGTTATTTTCCCGGAGGGGCAGTTTTTTCCCTGTTGTACAAAATTTCCCAAGAGAAAACCCGGACGGCGGGTTTATCTAAAAAGGTTTTTCTATCACCTTCTGGGAAAAATCTTTATCCCCCACAAGATTTTCTGAGGTGACTAGCAGTCCTGGAAAATTGTGGGGAAGTTGTTTTTGGAAAAAAGGGTGCCCGGACCCAAGGTTTTTTCCCGTAAAAAAAATTGCCCCCCTCCAACCTGCCATAACCCTCTTTTCTTCTTCCCATAGTACAAAACCTTCCGCCCTCTCCTCCCAGGTAAGTACGCAAATTGGTGTCCACATGATGGGAAAAAGGAGTCTTTCCGCCCTGGAGCACTTTGGGAGGGGGGCAGGAGTCAAACAGGGCCTTCTGACCGGTCTCCCCCGCCTTGGGCCCTACCCCAAACAGGAAAATTTTTTCCCACAATTTGACCTATATTTACCGGGGGGTGAATTTAAAACCAGATGCCCCTTTTTCCCCTCCCTTACACACACAAACAATTTTCCTGAAAAACAGGCTCGTTCAGCCTGGAAAACGCGTTTGTTCTATACTTATTTTAATAAACTTGGGCACAAAAAAAAGTGGGGCTAAAAGCCCAGTTTTCTATAGTTCTTCCCTTTTCCGAGCCCTATATCTCTTCTTAAGAAAAATTTTTTTCAGGTATCCCCCTACCCGTGGAAAAAATTGGGGCGGGGGAGTTCCCCGTGTTTTTTAAGAGAATTTTTTGGGGGGGGGGGCTTGGCCCCATGGGAAGGGACCAGGCAGGGGGCTTCTCCAGAGACACACCCCAAAAAGGAAAAAAAAGGGGCCCAAAAAGGCAGCTTTCAGCTAAATGGGCCAATTTTACAAAATCAAACAGGGATCCCCAAAACTCCCCAAATATTTTTGCCCACTGCCCCGGGCTTGGGGGAAAGAAAGGGGGCCCTTTTCCCGCGTTGGGCCCGGGGCCCACGGCGCCCTCTTGCCCCGCCAAACTCCCCCTCGTGGTGCCCCCAAGGGCCGCACAGGAAACCCTCGGATTAGGAACCCCCGACACAGAACCTCCCGCCTGGGGGATACAGCTCCCCGGGCCGTTACAGCTCACATCCCCCGAGGACGCTCCGGGGACAAGCAGGGGGGAAAAGGGGAGCCGCCCCCCCCGAGCCCAACCACGCAGCCTCACGTGACGGGAGCCGGAGGGGGTGACATGCCGTAGCCGCAGATCCAGCAGCGCAAGTTTGGAACCCCACAAGGCAGTATTTCCCGGGTGCCCCAGCAGCCCCTCATCTCCCGACGGGGCACCCAATCACCCTGCACGAGGATATCACCCTTCCTGTGTTCTGCCCCGCACTTCCCCAGCGCCAGTCATGCGGGGGCTGACGAGCCAGACTTGCTCTCCCCTCAACAGCTCTGTCAATTGGGCGACGGAGGGTCCCCGATGTTCTGGCTCTGCGATCATGACTCCTTCAGCTGTCATAGAGGGAGTTCAGACTTTGCGGGGCTAGGAAAGTATCCCAACCCCATGCCAGCACCTAGACGGATGGGGGAAGGAAACCAGCTCCCTGGGGGGTCCCAAATGCTTCCGGGACCAATGGCCCCAGACCCTTTTGTCAAGGGCCCACATATCCCCGGCTTTCAAAGGGGTTTTTCCCGTTGCCAGAACTGTTATGCCCGGGAAACAACTGCAACCACTGACAACTATCTGCCTGGGGATGGTGCAGTCCAGGGAGACTCTGCTCTACATTTTGCTCCAGTGGGGCTCACCAGTTCCACTCCCAGCCTCTCCTCAAGCGAGCCGCCCCAGTTCCGGAGTTCCTGTGGATCCGGCTGTTCTCGGTCTGGCTGGCTCCCCTGCCACCCTGATCCCATCAGGGACCCTACCTGAGGAGCACCCCTATGAAAAAAATTCCCACTGCGTCGTGCCTAGGGCTTGGTCCAAGTCCTCCCATGGGGATGTCACAACAGGGGGATACAGCGGGAATCCAATGGGGGATGTTTTGGGGACAGCGAAGGCAAATGCAATGGAACAGGAGGCAGCAGAGAGGGAGACTGGATCCGGGCAAGGTCAGGAGGAGCACAGATAAGTGATACGTAGGTTCAAGTTTGCAGGGAAACCCCGAAGGGAGAGGAACAAGGGGAAGGGCAAGTTCCGGGACAGAAACTGCACAGCGGGGATTTAAACACAATATAAAACAATGGAAGTCAGTTGAGGAGTTTTTTATAACCAGGAAAAAGGAAAAAGTGGAAACCAGTGGACACAATCCACCATCTTACGGGGGAAAAACTTAAGGGCAAACAATAAACAACCCCCAGGTATAGCAAAAATTTCCTGACATTACTCCCCCCCAAACAGCGGCTTCGGGCATACCATTGGTTTCTCCGGTCTCTGATAAAATTTGTTTATCATCGGGGACTTTAATTTTATTTAAAAGGGTTTCCCACAATTTTCTTCAGACCCATAACCTTGCCCTCAATAAGGTATTGTAGCGGTTCCTGAAAATTCTAGAGCCCAAAGGGGATTTGCTCTACAACAAAATTGCTTGACCTCTATCTCCCCGCATCATAAGGGGGAAATTCCCGGGACGGGGGTTTGGGGACAGACGGGGGTTTTGTGGGAACACTAAAAACACAGATGGATCTTCAAGAATGGGGGAGTTTGACCGAACCGTACGGGACTGATTATTTTGATGATTTATACGGCCCAAAACTTCTGTCCCGTTTTGATGGGGGAACTCTAATTTCAGTTTTTTGGGGGAAAGCCATACCTTATCCCCCACTTTGAAAGTTGGGGGGGGGCTTACGAGTCATCTGCCATTTCTTGTCTTTTTCCCTTGAGCCCCCCCTCAGTGTTTCCTTCAGTAGTTGTAAATTTGCTGTAGTGCAAGACCCTTTTCCCGTGCAGGGGGAATTTTTTGGGGAACAGCAGGAATTTGGGAAGAATTTTTGGGATGGTACCCCAAATTTGCAAAGAAAGGAGTCTTTTTGTAGAGGCATTTTGGAATTTATTGTAGAAAATTCACCACAGAAGCAAAAACCCCAAATCATCTTGAAAAAGGAAAAATAACACCACAAGTACTTTTTCCAGGGTCGTTCGGCGTTCATTCGTCTAAAGATTGTGGGTGAAAGGCTTTGACAATTAATATCAATATCCAGTGTGAACAAAAACTCCGAAAAAATTTGGATTTAAAAAACTCACCCCACGATCCGAGATAACTTCACAGGGACACCATGAAAACAAATTCATTCGAATGATGAGACCCAAATGTGCCCTTTGGCAAGGCAGGCCCGGTACATGGAATGAAATTGCAGCTTTGGCGAGTGGTAATTCCCACGAGAATGTATTTTTCCCCTTTAAAGTTATAATCATGATGAAGTCCGGGAAAATGAACCTGGGGGCAGGGGGGGCCCGGGGCAAACTGTAAAAAACCCTAGGGGAAGAACGGGGAGTTTGATCTGCCAGATTTCACATGATTTTACATACTTCTTCTTTATCTTTAGAAAATTTGGGGAAAACCAAAAAGAACAGGAAAAAAATTCTGCGTCTTTTGCACTCCTTTGTGCCCGGCATTTTGGGGAATCGGGGGCTGCCCAAATCTTCAGTTTATGTTCAGGTATATAAAGCTTTGCCCATGGGTCCACATCTTTTTTTAACCTAACTGTAATCCGGGTGAAATGGACAGTAAGGGAGTCGGTATCGTGGGGCTCTTTTTCTCTTTGAGCAAGCCCTTTTATGAATTACTCCTACCACATTAATCCGGAACAATGGTCTTAGGGGGAATTGCAGGGTGGGAAACACTGGAGAAATTTTTGATAAAGCATCTGCCTTGCCCTTAAGAGACCGGGCCTGTATGAGATTAAAATTGAATTGGTTGAGGAAAAATACTTCAACAGCTTGACGAGGAGATAGCATTGGCAATCTAACGAATTCCAATTAGTGATTTAAATTATTATTTGTTGTGAGGCTCCTTGAAGAGATGTCTCATTCCTTTAAAAGGCTGCAACAATACTAACATTCTTTATTTTCCCACATCATAATTTCCCCAGCAGATGATAAACGTCTGGGGAAAAAAAGCACAAGGTGCAATAAAAATCTTTTCTCCCGTTCCTGAGTATATAGCCCCCCACAGCACAGTCTGAAACTCCACTTCCACAAAGAGGCGATTTTGGGGCAGGGGTGAATTTAAAACGGGGCTGTAGTTACTTGGCATTCAAATAGAGAAGGATTCCTTTCGCTTGATGGGGCCAAAAAAAGCATTTTTCTTTTTAGCAACTGTGTGAAAAGGGGAAAAATTATTTCCAGAAATTCTTGGATGAAAGGGCATAGAAATTGGGAAAACCATGAAATGTTGAACATTTTTATATTTTTTTTGGGGTAGGCCCGCTATATTTCTTTGATTTGCTAGACCCCCATTTGTAACCATAGGGGGAAATTACATAGCCAAAGGAATTGGATCTCCCGTCGATGGAATTCACATTTTTTTAATTTTTATGTAAAAATGGTTCTCCCTCAACGTTTTCCGAAAAAAGTTTTTACATGACTCTGAATTTGGGGAAAATCAGGTATCGTCCAATATACTAGAAATGGGCCCAAAAATCTCTAAAATGTTGTTGACGAATGTTGGAAAGGGGCAGGGGCATTACAAACTAAAAGGCATAACACAATATTCAAAGTGTCCGAACGTGACCTAAAGGGGGTCTTCCATTCCTCCAATCTAAACGGACCAGTTGAGGCGCCTCATAAATTAATTTTTGGAAAAAGACTTGATTCGCACTCTCCCTTTTACTCAGGGTCAGTGGGAGAGGGAAAAGGTTTTTGATAGTAATTTTTTTAAGTTCTCTGTATCAAAGCAAGGTTTAAGGAAATTCCTTCTTCTTGACAAAGAAAATGGGAGTCCCCCCTGGGAGGGAAATGGGGGGATAAACCCCTTTCCAATTTTTTCTATGTAATCCTGAAGCTTTTTAAATTTAGGACCTCCAGCGGGTAGATGTTTCCAAAGGGGATGGGTGCACCCCAAAACAGTCTATGGGGCAATCTAGGGTCGGTGTGGGGGGGGCTTGTCGCATTTTGTTTTCTGCAGTGTCCGCAAATTCCCCGTATTCCGAAGGGAGCCACTATCTTGTTATCTTTCTGGAACTTCGGGCCTTTTTTCAGAGTGAGCAGGAAGGACACTCCACTGGGAAGCTTATTTCCTTGGGTTTTCCCCTTGAAACTGGGGGCTGTCTTGTAGCCAGGGGGAACCCCGATAAGGAAGTTAAAAATCAAAAAAAAAGACAGGATTCAGATGATGGGGTGTCATAATGATTCAGTGTTTCCCCCTTGGTCCACTGGCTCCGAGTTCAGTGGGGGTCCCTCTCCCTTTCCATTCCACGGGTAAAGGTTTTATCTGAAAATTTTAACCCCCTCTTCTGAGGGAAAAGACAGGTCCCTGAAATTCCACTTGCCCCTGAGTCTACCCTACTGGGTAGATACCCTTGAAGTTAACAGGAAATTGAGGGAAGGGAAACAAAGAGAGTCTTTGTTTTCTTTCTTAATATGGGGTGCCACCATGAGATGGAATGGATATTGTCTTTTTTAATAATCTGTTTTTGAAAAAATGGGATTCTTCACAGTTGTCGTGGGGCCATAATCTGCCACTAAACTCTTGGATGGCTACATTTATAAGGGAATGGGCAGACTTTCCCCAATAAACAAAAACATTCCCAAATCGGCGTTCCCCTTTTTTCCGGCTCTCCGTTTTAATATGGGAAACCATTTGCAACTCATTTCTGGCCTCTGCGGGTCTTCCCTTGGGGTTTCCTTAGGAAAACTGAAAAGGGGCGGGAGGGGTGCTTTATAAAAAATTTTTGAGGACCCACTCTCCTTTCTCATTCAATTCGGGTTTTGTTGGGATGCATTGATTAATGAAGGGTCCAAACCTAAGGGGGCCCCTCCGGCAAGTTCAAACCTTTTCTGCCTGCATATCCTTTTCCAAAAAAAAGACAATTTTGCTGTTATTTCAGTTGGTGTCAACTGCCCACCTCTTGAACTCCGGGCATACTGGGGAACGGGGCGTTTGCCTGGCAAGGATATTTTGCCCCGCTTCAGCATACAGCACATTTGGGGTCTCAAAAATCGATGAGGGGTCGATGAACTCCTCCCAGGGGATTCGCCGGGGTCTTGGTTTAAATTAAAATACCCCCAATGGCCCCTTTTGTTCAGCACTAATAAAAACAGGGCTTTCGATCTGTCCACATTTCATAGTTTTTAAGTTTTTTTAAGGCGAAAAAAAAACAAGACATCCATCCATTCACCCTTTTCAAGGTTGATCCAGAGGGAAGGCAAAAACCCCAAAGGAAAAGCCATTTTTCCATATTTTTAGGGAAAAATTCCTTCCCAAAATACAATCGGCAATCAAAAAATCCCTGGATCAATGACCCCTCTCCTGAATCCTAGACACTATAACTTGTTATATTATTACGCTCCAGAAATGCATCCAAACCATTTTTGAACTCCGTTATTGAATTCACCATGACAAGTCCCTTTGGCAGAGAATTCTATAGTCTCACTGCTCTTACAGTAAAGAATCCCTTTCTATGTTTATGTAGAAACTTTCGTTCCTCAAGACGTAGAGGATGCCCCCTTGTTCTAGATACAGCCCTGGGTATAAATAAATCTTGGGAGAGATCTCTATATTGACCTTTGATGTATTTAAACATATTTATTATGTCCCCCCCGAAGCCGTCTTTTCTCTAAACTAAATAACCCCAATCTTGCTAATCTTTCTGGGTATTGTAGTCCACCCAGTCCTTTTATTATTTTTGTTGCCCGCCTTTGTACCTGTTCAAGCTCTACAATGTCTTTCCTGTGCACTGGTGCCCAAAACTGTACACAATATTCCATGTGTGGTCTAACCAATGACTTGTATAATGGGAGAATAATGTTCTCATCATGTGCATCTATGCCCCTTTTAATGCACCCCATGATCCTATTTGCCTTGGCAGCTGCTGTCTGACACTGGCTGCTACAATTAAGTTTACTGTCCACCAGGATTCCCAAGTCCTTCTCCATGTCACTTTTACCCAGCCTTTTTCCATTTTAAATGTAGTCATGTAATGGATTTCTCTTCCCCATGTGCATAACCTTGCATTTATCTGTATTAAACCTCATCTGCCATTTCCCTGCCCAGGCCTCCAACTTATCCAGATCCCTTTGTAATAACACATTATCCTCTATTGTGTTGATTACTTTACAGAGCTTAGTATCGCCTGCAAAGATCGATATTCTACTGTGTAATCCCTGTGTAAGTTCATTAATGAAAATGTTAAATGTTAAAGAGGATAGGGCCCAATACTGACCCTTGTGGTACCCCACTAGTAACAGGGATCCAGTCTGAGTATGTACCGTTAATTACTACCCTTTGTTTTCTATCAGTGAGCCAGTTGCCTACCCATTTGCACACTTTTTCCCCCAGTCCAAGCATTCTCATTTTATTTACCAACCTTTTATGTGGCACCGTATCAAATGCTTTAGAAAAATCTAGATATATGACATCCAGTGCCTCACCCCGATCCAGTCTGGAACTAACTTCCTCATAGAAGCTGATGAGAATAGTCTGACAGGACCGATCCTTCATAAACCCATGCTGGAACGGCGTTATACATTTATTGTCAGTGAGATACTCCAGGATAGCATCTCTGAGAAAACCTTCATACATTTTACCTACAACAGAGGTTAAGCTTACCGGCCTATAGTTTCCTGGATCACTTTTTGACCCCTTTTTGAATATTGGCACCACATTTGCTATGCGCCAATCCTTTGGGACATAGCCCGTTATTAGACAGTCCATAAATATTAAGAATAGGGGCCTATCTATGACATCACTTAGCTCCCTTAGTACACGTGGCTGTATGCCATCTGGACCTGGGGATTTGTCTATTTTAATCTTCCTAAGGCGGAGCTGCACTTCTTCCTGGGTTAGACAAGAAACTTTTAAGTTGGAGTTTACCTCATCCCTGTGTTCAACATGAAGCTCATCCTCCTTGGTAAATACAGTGGAGAAAAAAGTGTTTAATAGGTTTGCTTTTTTTCTCATCGTCCTCTACAGTCTCTCCCTCAGTATTTTTCAAAGGGCATTGATTGAGGAAACCCCGGAATTTGTCGCGATCTCCGCCGAATCTGAAGGGTGGCAATTTCGGGCTTATGACAGGCACCGAAGTGGGTGGTCCAGAGGCTTGACTCTCCAGGTGGACTATCCGGTCGGATAATGCGTGCACAGTTTCGCGTAGTTCCTGAATCGCTTGTCCATACACTTGGATATTATGGCCAGTCTGGCCTTCATAAGCGTCACATTTGACTTTCAATGCTTGCATCTCGGTGCGCATGTTAGCCATAGCAGTCTGAAGCTGTTTGATGCGAGCTTCCGGACTCCCAGCCCCAGCGGACTCCATTTTGAGGCTTGAGTATCCTGTCACGATACTAGTGGATACAGCTGGAATCCAATGGCGAGGACTGGCTTGGACACAGCGAAGGCAAATGCAGACTGGAACAGGAGGCAGCAGAGATGGAGACTGGATCCAGGCAAGGTCAGGAGGAGCACAGATGAGTGATACGTAGGTATCGGAAGTTTGCAGGGTAAACCGCAAAGGAGAGGAACTAACGGGAAGGCAAGTTCCAGGCTAGAGGACTGCACAGCAGGAGCTTAACACAATACTCAAGCAATGGGAGTCAGGCTTGAGGAGTTTATATAGGAACCAGGAACAGGAAACAGGAAACAAGATGGCAACCAACTGAGACACAATCCACCATCTTGACTGAGGGCAAACTTAAGGGCAAACAGGGACGGGGTCACAGCGATTCCTACCTCCCCACTTCTACATGGGTAATATGATTTGTCTGTGATCGTTTTTCAGAGTAGACTTTATATTTCAGGTCCTTTGGCCAAGGGTAGTTAGTATTGGGTGTGAGGTAGTTTACACATGTTACATATTTTATATAGTTATATAGCTATGTTTTGAGACTGCTATGCACTTTAAACCAATTAGACATTTGCTCTACTGTTTACACCAGTTCTTCTGGTTTATTGTGCAGATTATGTTTTTGGTAGTTCTGTGCTGGCATTATTGACACTTTATAGCTTATAGCTTATAAATATTGGATTACAAGCCTTTAATTTTGCTGTGTCCCTCTTTTTTTGGTTGTCCTCTTGTTTATGATTGTTTTGTATTATTATTTTTTGTTAAGATTTATGTAAAATGTTAATAAATAATTTTATATTTTTTATTGAGATAGTACTCCAATTTTTTGTTGTTTAAAATGTTTGTGGGAGTATCTCCAATTAGTGAGAGAGGAGTTATTGGAGCTATTTGTGTAGGACAGTAAACAAGTTCCAAGGTATAGCAGGAGATTCCTGACAGGGAGGTAGCACCCCACGGCCAGACACCAGCCAGGACTCAACGCCCTATGCCTCTCGACTACAATCAGAAGGTCCCACAACCCAACCTCCATGCCTTCTGCTGCCTGAGGATGCTAGGCTTGTGTTGGAGTCGCACCTGGAGTTGAGAGCGCTTCTGTCTTTCTTGCCAATCAAACAGGATATGCAGCTCCTGGCCAGAGAAATGCAACATGCTTGGAGGCAGGATTTATGTCCAGTCCAATCAAATGTTGCGGATCTTCAGATGAGGGTGCGCCAACTTGAAAAAGCCCAGGAATCAACAACTGCCCTTGTGACCAATCTTCAGGCCTTGATGGTGGAACAGAACTCGCATCATCCTCAACTGTCTCTTCATCCCTTTTTGCTCCTGAAAGAGAGTTTGCAGCACAGCCAAACAGCAGTGTGGGAAAGGTTTAAAACTGAGTATTTTGAGCGAGTGAACGAGTCTGCGAGTGTGTTTTCCTTAAAGTGTGTTTCTTTTAAGTGTGGAGACTTGAGATTGAGAGACTTTAGATTTGGAGAGTTTAGAGGGGACAGTATTGTATTACTTATTATAATTTAGTCATATATCTTTTTGGTAACATCCCCATGAGTTCCATGTTTGACAATGCTGTCCAGTGCACAACCTGTGCAATGTATGCCATCCTTGAGCAACAGTTCGAGGGGGCATACTGCTGTGCAAGATGTGTGCACACTGCACATTTAGAAGCCCGGATCCTGGATCTAAATGAGCAAGTGGCAACACTGAGATCCATTGCCAACTTGGAAGCGAGTTTGCTGCTCACTGAGCAATCACTCGCAGGTGTAGATGCTGGGGAGGATGGTAGCATGGAGGTGCAGGAACATGAGGCAGCTAGCTGGGTAACAGTTAGAAAGAAGGGTAGAGGGAAGAGTGTCAGGGAGGCTAGTCCTGATCTGGTACACCCCAACAAATTTGCAAGATTGGCAGATGAAGGGGATATCAGCTCAGAAATAGCATTGCTGCAGCAAGACACTACCCCTGTCTGCTCCAGTAAGATGGGAAATAGGAGTGCAGGTCAGGCTAGACAGGTGCTAGTAGTTGGGGACTCCATTACTAGAGGAACAGACAGGGCAATCTGCCACAAAGACCGGGATCGTCGAACAGTATGTTGTTTACCTGGGGCCCGAGTTCGACATCGCGGATCGGGTTGACAGATTGCCGGGTGGGGCTGGTGAGAATCCAGCTGTCATGGTGCACATTGGCACCAATGACAAAGTTAGAGGTAGGTGGAGTGTCCTTAAAAATGATTTCAGGGATTTAGGCCAAAAGCTCAGGGCAAGGACCTCCAAGGTAATATTTTCAGAAATATTACCTGTTCCACGGGCCACACCAGAGAGGCAGCGGGAGATTAGAGAGGTGAATAAGTGGCTCAAAAATTGGTGTAGGAAAGAGGGATTTGGGTTTTTGGAGAACTGGGCTGACTTCTGTCTTGGCTACAGACTCTATGCTAGGGATGGGCTGCACCTAAATGGGGAGGGTGCAGCTGTATTGGGGGACAAAATGGCCAGGAAGTTGGAGGAATATTTAAACTAGGGACTGGGGGGGAGGGTAACTACACATATAGCATGCAAGATAGTGAAGATAGAGAGCTGGGAATTAGGAATAAAACAGGGGGTGGAGTGGAGGGAGGGGGTGTAGCAATAGATAAAAAGATCAGGGAGAAAGGAATAAAAACTGGAAAATCTCTAAATTGCATGCTGACCAATGCCAGGAGTCTGACCAACAAAATAAATGAACTAGAATTATTAATAGCTGAAGAAAAATATGACATGGTGGGGATAACTGAGACATGGCTGGACGAGAGCTACGACTGGGCAGTTAACTTGCAGGGTTACAGTCTATTTAGAAAGGATCATAAAGACCGGAAGGGGGGAAGTGTCTGTCTCTATGTAAAATCCTGTCTGAAGCCAACACTCCGGGAAGATATAGGTACAGGTAATGAACATGTGGAATCATTATGGGTAAATATACATGGGGGTAATAACAGTAATAAAATTCTAATAGGAGGGGGGCGTGGCTAGCCATGAGGGAGTGAGGACGTGCGGGACGGGAGCTCCTCCAGAGGTCCTCATCAAATGACTTTTTAGGTACCTCAAAATGGGTAAAAATCGCAACAAGAAGATACCCTCTGCGCCCGGATCGTCCAAGGAACCAGCGGGGCTCTCCATTTCTAATTATTTCGCTCCCCTGCAGCATTTGAGGGAGGACGGGTCTCCTTCCCGCGCAGCAGAGCAGCCGGCGCCATCTTGCGACTCGGCCAGGAGAACACGCCGAGCCGCCCTACTCCAAACTCCGGCAGCACCACTGGGAGTTGCTGCTGCCTCCGCGGGCAGCCGCCGCGACACTGACGTCCGCCTACCTGGAGGGGATAGGAGCACTTCGGATGCTGGAGTCGACGGGCCTGCTTCTAGGAACCGGAGCCACCGACCTCTGACGCCGGACATCGGCGGAGCCACACAGGCCGTGGCGCGATCCAAGCCGGTGACCGCGCAGACACCAGGTCAGTGCAGGAGGGGAAGCAGCCTCCCCGCGGGCGAGGAGAAGCCTGTCGGTCCCCGAGTGCCGCGCGACCCCGCGGTGAACACGCCGGAGGCGCATAGCAGGGCCCTCCCTTCCTCCCAGCTCTGTCCGGTCGTCCTGCAGGGAGGATCGGGGTCTCGATCTCCCCTGGGTGCCTCGCATAACTGGACTGCTGAGGGCCCTGAAGAAGCAGGACATAATGTTGTGACTCCTGCTCAACCTGGCGGTGCAGGGTGCCCTCAGACAGAGGGGCCCGCTCTGGACTTCCCTGGCCCCCAGGAAAAGCCCACAAGCCGCAGGGCCTCCCTGATCACTGACCCAGAGGGACGGAAGCCCTCTCAAGGGGAACCTCACCAACCACACGCAGGAGCTGAGGAGGCCTGCGCGGCGGACTCTCGCTCCCTAATGGAGATTACAGCCTACACAGGCCAGGAGAGCCCAATGCCAGCTAACATGGACTCCACCATTGCCATCTCCAGCCCCCCTTCGCTGTAACGCCTCTGGGGTACGTACCTGGGTGGGTCACCCGACGTGGCTTGGGGGGTTGGCGGGGCTTGGGGGGAGGAGGTGCTGGATTGCATTCTACGCCTCTGGCCCTTGACTATACGGGTACTCCTGCCGCCCTGACCCCGTTGGATCCCCCAGGAAGCGCCTATCTCCGATCCGACAGTCCAGCACAGACCCAGGCGACGTGGGCATCCAGCCCTAACTCTTCCACTTGGGGAGACAGCCCCCAACGCCAGGGCGCTGAATCCAAGTCCCAACCATCCCCTCGTCGGGGCCCATCGGATCTGCTCCAGACCCAGTCACCAGGCCTTCTACCACCTGAAGATGCTGCGCTTGCACTGGAGGCTCACCCCGAGCCGCGCTCCCTTCTTTCCTTTCTGCCGTCTAAACAAGACCTACAGTCATTGGCACGAGAAATGCAACATTCTTGGAGACAGGAGCTTCGCCCGGTCCAATCCAATGTGGCAGACCTACAAGTTCGAGTTCACCAACTTGAAAAAGCTCAAGAATCAACGACCGCTCTCATATCCTCTCTCCAATCTTCAGTATCGGGACATTCTGCACAACATCTTCAACTTACCTTGCATATGGATGACCTGGAAAACTGCAGCCGGCGCAACAATGTCAGGCTGCGGGGCTTGCCGGAATCTGTCAAGCAGGGCGATCTCACCCCCACCGTAACTAGGTTGTTCAACTTCATTCTGGGTCGTCCGGAAGAAACCTTCCTGGAATTCGACAGAGCCCACAGAGCACTGCGCCCGCAGAGCACTGACCCAACCCGCCCTCGGGACGTCATTTGCAGAATTCATCATTTTACGATCAAAGAGGAACTCATGCGAAAGGCCCGACTGATGCAGCGAATAGAGTTTGAGGGGACCCTCTTGTACTTGTTCCCTGATTTGTCTCGGCGCACACTGCGCATGAGAGCGGCGCTGCAGTCCAAAAATATATCGTACAGATGGGGATTCCCCTTCTCACTTCAAGTTAGGCACCTGGACAAGATGCTCATCTTCCGCTCCATGGAGGACTTGCCCATCTTTATCTCGACCCTGCAATTGCCGGAGGTGACCCTCCCAGATTGACCCGCTGCTATCTCCATGGACTCTGTCCCCGACTTGCCTCAGCTAAGCGGTAACCAGCGACTAGGCACCCATCTGGTGTCCTCCCTGCCACAGAGATCCCGGCGCCGTCGGGGCAGCCCGGACAGTCAACTGTCAAGAGCGAGACCGCATCGCTGAAGGTCCCCTGCTCCACTGACCAAGTCAAGGTCTAATTTCTTGATGGT
The DNA here is from genome assembly GCA_025379985.1 of Phyllomedusa bahiana. Classification (NCBI taxonomy): domain Eukaryota; kingdom Metazoa; phylum Chordata; class Amphibia; order Anura; family Hylidae; genus Phyllomedusa; species Phyllomedusa bahiana. The sequence continues at coordinate 28,690 of JAODAL010019782.1, read as the reverse complement.
ATTTGCCCTTGAGTTCTTCCACTGATTGGGTCTCCTCACCACCCCTTCTTTTTTGTGGCAGTCATCTCTGTCCCAGGTCTTTTTGCTTGGGACGAGTCGACCTTGGCTGCCCGCGGAGACGGTGGAGACCCTCTCAGTCAGCAGTGGTGTCTTGCACTCTCTTACATATCTATATGTTATAGTATTGCTTAGTTCTCATCTGACCTATGGACCTGAGGATGGGGTGGGATCGCCCCTTTCGGACCTCCCCCCCTTTTTCCCTGAACCTTGTCCCCCATACCCCTCTCCATCTACCTGCCCTTATCCCTACCCCTTGTGGGGGGCGCTCTTGCCCGAATCTGATTGAGGGAGGGCCTCTGGGGGGCGGCTTTCTGCGCTCCTTTGCGTGGTGGTGGTTCCCCTGTTTCCCCCCCTGCACGCTTCTGCCTTAGCTCTCCTTGGTTTGCACCTGGGAGAAACCCCCGATTAGGGTAGACCCTTTGTAACATGCTTGGGGTTACGGCAGTTACATATCTGCTGTTGTTAGATATTTGGCCTGATCCTATTAGGCTTTTGATTTTGATACTTGAAAGTTTCTTGTTTGTTGGTACCGCACCTCTTAACTGGCTTGGCGGAGCGCTGCTCCCTCTTCATAGCGGGGACGTTGTGACTTATGCACCCTCTAGTAATCTACATGGCGAATTTACGCCTTACGTCCCTTAACGTCAAGGGATTTAACGTCCCCGAAAAAAGATCGCAGGTCCTCTATCACCTCCATAAACAGAGATCGCAAATTATCTTCCTCCAGGAAACACATCTTCTTTCCTCGCAAATTCAATCTTACCGTAACAGGTATTTCCCTGTCTGGTGCCACAACAGTAGCTCCTCTGCCAAAGTCAAGGGAGTGGCAATCTTCTTTCACAAATCGCTCCCTGTTACGGTGTTAGACACCTATCGGGATGAGGATGCCAGGGCCTTGTTTGTTACCATATCCCTCCAAGGCCAGACCTTCACACTGGCAAACATATACATGCCAAATACAGGCCAACTGACTTTTCTCGCTAAAACGTTGGATGCCCTACTGCATTTTGCCCGGGGACAGATTATCTTGGGAGGGGATTTGAATTTGGCGCTTAACCCGTCCCTGGACACCTCATCAGGGCGCTCGTCGGTGCCTTACCATACGCTTAATAGGGTGAAAAAGTTGCTCCATGACATGCAGCTGATAGACGTTTGGAGGTTGCTGCACCCCCAGGAGCGGGATTACACCTTCTACTCCTTCCCTCACAACTCTTACTCCCGCATAGATTATATCCTACCGCAGCATTCCCTGCTTCGCTGGGTGGTGTCGGCCTCGGTGGGCAGCATCCTCCATTCGGACCATGCCCCAGTACACTGCGATATTAGTCTCCCTCACTACACCAGATCAGGGTTCTCATGGAAATTGAATGAATCGCTTCTGTCGGATTCCCTATGTCTCCAGGACCTGCAGAGCTGTACGGACACATTTGTATCGGTACATGCAGATGATCCCTCTTCCCCACAGGTCCAATGGGAGGCGCTGAAATGCACTCTCAGAGGCATCTTAATCAAGCACGGGGCACGCCTCAAGAGGGAAGCTGCTGCGAAATTGCGGACCCTCTTGACGCGTTTAGCCGCATTGGAGGCAACTCATAAGATATCGGGTCTGGAGACGGATCTGAGAGCCGTGATTCAGACACGTCATGACATTCTCCAGCTTATGGAACATAGGCATAAAAGATACAGACAGTTATGCTCCAGCTCGTTCTATTCCTGGTGTAACAAACCGGGCAAGTTCCTGGCCCGGGCACTTAGGGATAAAAGAGCCGCCCTATTTGTCCCCTCTATTAAGACACCGGGAGGTCGAGTGGCACATTTAACAGACGACATCTTGAAGGTCTTCCGGGACTACTATACTCAGCTCTATAATCTCCCTGAGGCGAGAGCACGTGGGGAATCACTCCGCGAGTACTTAGCTAAAACGTCTCTTCCCCCACTCCCCGTGGACTCCCTCGCTTCCCTGGAAGAGCCTTTTTCCCAGGAAGAGTTGGCTGCAGCCATTAAATCCCTTCCATCTGGCAAGAGCCCGGGTCCAAATGGGTATACGGCTCTTTTCTACAAAACCCTCCTGTCGGACTTTCCCAGCCTCTCCGGGCATTTAACATGGTCTCCACGGGATCCCCCTTTGATCCGGCCTTCCTGAGGGCCCATATTGTGGTGATCCCAAAGGAGGGAAAGGACCCATCTCAGTGCCAGAACTACGCCCCATATCACTTATCAATACAGACGCGAAGATTTTCGCTAAGTTACTGGCGCTCAGACTCAATCTCTCCTTTCTACCATCATTCACCCGGATCAGGTGGGATTTGTGCCGACCAGGGAGGCGAGGGACAACACACTCAAGACATTCTCCCTGATCCACCAGGCTCGCCTTCAAAAAACCCCATGCCTTCTCCTGTCCCTGGACGCGGAGAAGGCCTTTGATAGAGTGGCGTGGTCCTTCTTGAGCGGAGTGCTAGAGTCCCTGGGGTTTGGCCCGGTTATGCGAGAAAGGGTAATGGCCTTATATACTTCACCCCAGGCTCAAATCAGGATAAATGGAACTTTGTCCACTCCCTTGGCAATCGGAAATGGCACCAGGCAGGGATGCCCCCTCTCTCCCATTCTGTATATTTTGGCCATGGAGCACCTGCTGAGGGCACTTCGGAATGATCCTCGGGTGGAGGGAATCCGGGTTCGTGAGCATCAGTTCAAATGCTCGGCTTTTGCTGACGATTTACTCCTGTATCTGGGGGACCCCGCCTCCTCCCTCCCGAGGGTAATGGAAATACTGGAAGAATATAGCCTGCACAGCAACCATAAGATCAACATGTCAAAGAGCTACGCTATGGGCTTCAATGTTCCCCGACCCGACCTGACGTTGTTGAGAACAACCTTCCCCTTCTCCTGGGAAGAATCTTCCTTCAAGTACTTGGGGGTCCACATACCCTCAAACCCAGACAAAATCTTTGATCTTAATTTCGCTCCCCTTCTTTCCAGAATAAAGCAGGATTTACTGAAATGGGACAACAAAGACTTTTCATGGATTGGGCGTATAAACATCCTGAAGATGAATACTTTGCCCAAACTGTTGTACCTGTTCCAGGCAATCCCCATTATTCTCCCTAGGCCCTTTTTCAGGGACCTACGAAAGATAATCTCAAGATTTGTATGGGCGCGGGGTAAACCAAGAATAGCGGAGTCCACCCTTACTAGGCCCAAAACAGAGGGAGGACTCTCATTGCCAGACTTTCAAGCCTATTATTTGGCTGCGGTGGCGGTGAGAACCCTGGACTCTTTCAAGGGAGGTACCTCCAAACTCTGGGTGGGGCTGGAGACCCTGATATATGGGGCCCCAACCGCGGCTTTGCCATGGCTGCCGCGCTCAGTACTACCTCGTGGTATGATAGCACGCGTCCCGCTGATTGCCCAGACCTCTGTCCTAATATACAGGTCATATGCCTCCAGGATGGGTCTGTTTGGCGTAGGCGGCCCTTGCACCCCATTGCTCGGCAACCCCGACGTCCCCAGCTCTCTCACTCCAGCACTGGTTCGGTTACTGGGATCGGACACGGGTGCCTCGGTACTTGACAGGGTCCTCGAAACAGGGGCTCTGAGGGACTATGACAATCTTGTAGGTGCCGACGGGAACCCGGTGAGCTTTGCTAGGTTCCACTATTACCAGCTGCGCAGCCTATATGCTAGATGGAAGCGAACATTTGCGGTGCATAGACCCCTCACCACCTTTGAGCCGTGGTGCCTTGGTAGATACTCAGAAAGAAGGGCTCTCTCAGGTCTGTATAGGATTATCCTGACTTCTCGGGACTGTGACAAGCTGCCTTTTCAGCATGGTTGGGAGAAGGAACTTGGCACCGTCCTCTCGGAGGAAGCATGGTCCAAAGCCTTCCAGCTGACCCACAGATCCTCGGTGTCTGCCAGGGCCCACGAGCTCAACTATAAAATAGTTACAAGATGGTACCGGGTGCCAGCGCTTCTTAACCACTTCTCCCCGTCCATTCCTGCAGTCTGCTGGAGATGTGGAAAGGAGAGGGGTACTATGACCCACGTCTGGTGGAGTTGCCCCGTCCTACAGCCTTTTTGGGTTGGGGTTCTGAGCTTAATTCAACACATCACGGGGATCAGCCTCTGGGGTGACCCAGCACTGGTGCTCCTGTTTGATATCCCTCTACCCATCGCTTTACTTAAGTCACATCTGGTGATGTTCCTGATCCTTGCTGCCAAGATACTCATCCCTAGACTCTGGCTCTCCACTGCCAGTCCAACTATATCGGACTGGATCCGGGAGGTCCATGTCCTTCAGCGCTTGGAGGAGTTCAGATCTGATTCTCCCTCATGCTATAGCCGATACCTAAGTGTCTGGGAGGACTGGATTTCCTTCTGTGGATCGGACCGCTATTTGTCCCATTCCTAGTGGAACTCACCCACCGCGTAGGAGGGGGAGGCACCTTGGGGGGAGTGAAGAACGACTGGGGGGATGGAGGGCCTTATGTGATCTCTCTCTCTTATTCAAGTGAGATGGAGTGTGCCCGCCGAACCAGCTGTCCTAATTGGTACCCTTGTTTGCTTTTGGTTGTTTTATGTCCCTGTTTCTTTTGCCCCCTTTTCTTTCTTTTTTTCTCCCCTGTTAACCTCTAAAGCTTGTATATGAGGTCACCTATTTGTCTTTCAGACAACGGATATGCTCGTGAGAAGCCTAAATGTCATCTCCTCATTTCTTAACGGTTGTCTAGGATATAAATCACTTTGCAGTGTTTCAGTCTATCACTTGTACCTGTTATTGCTCACGGGATAGAACGGGGCAAGGGGAAAAATATGTGCTCTGTATCCTTTCCTTATTTTGATGTATCACTGCATTCTGATGACTTGTTGCAACAAGTGACTTTGTATTCTCATATTTATATTGTTCAAATAAAAAATGTTTGAATTGGAAAAAAAAAATAAAATTCTAATAGGAGTCTGCTATAGGCCCCCAAATATAACAGAACCCATGGAAGATGTACTCCTCAGGCAAATAGATGAGGCGGCTAATCAGAATGAGGTTATTATTATGGGCGACTTTAACTATGACTGCGCACAGAAAATAGATAGGGGGGAATATATAATCACAAACCGTCTCACAGAAAGAACAAAAAAATTCCCTTAAAATGATAACGTTTATTAGATAAACCCAAGATAAAAAATACCTCAATGGCCTCAAAACAGCCAACTATAGAATCACTGTATACTTAAACATAAACCTAAAGTAGTTGACAATTAGTAAGAATAACTACCAAGGTATATATAGCCAAAATTGGCAAGGGGAGCATATATTCAAGGTACAATATAATGAGATAAGTAAACAACTGTATCCTGAGAAAAAGACTCACGATTCTGTAGATCTTGTATGATGTGCCCACAAATCTAAGAATTCAATTCCAATTAGAAAATAGAAGATTCTAAGAGCATATGGACCGGATAGATAATGATAAGTACTATGTCCAAACTCCTATCAAAGCAGAGCACCCGTCCTGAAAAGGACGATCCCACTTATCGGTGGCTCACCCTAAATAATGCATATATGTTCACGGTCCCATACAGATAATCTTAAAAAATGTGCATATCTATACGGTCCTATATGTATACAGACCAAATAGTATAGTAATCTCAAACCTCTTCTGTCAATCCTCCAATCTAGAAATATCCCCTACAGGAGGGGGTTCCCATTCTCTCTCCAAGTTAGGTACCAGGACAAAATGCTCACTTTCCGCTCACTGGAGGACCTGCTGACTTTCACTTCTACCCTAGGCCTCCCAGAGGTGGCCCTGCATGACTGGGCACTAGCCATTTTTGCTGCCCCTATCTTCGCTGGGCCCCCGCTTCTGGATGATCAACGGTTACGGCCCCACTTGATCGCTCCTAAAGCTCAGAGAGGTCGACGTCGTCAGGAGAGCCCGGACAGTCAGCCATCCAGAGCGAGACCACATCGCTGAGCGACCCCCCTCCTGAGTAGCAACTTCTCATGCTCTTCATCTCACTCCACTTGGATTGCTCGTCCTAATTTGATTCCTCCACATCTTGGCCCGCTAACGGGAATCTGAAGTTGGATTCCTGGCTTCTTAACCCTCTCATATGGGATGGGCCTACTAGAGTCTTCTTGTTCGACAACTGAACTTTGCTGTATCATTCCCATACGAGGTTACAGGTAGTTCATCCAGCCCTCTATGGCTAGTTATACTGTTTGAATACTGAAATTTGAGGTGTTATGTGTAGTGTCAACAGGTTCTATGGATGTGATCCGGTCGGGGAAGCACACTATCCCCTTTTCTTCTTTCTCTCCCCTTGCCCATCCTCCCTCCCCCACCACTTTTTTTTTCCTTCTCTCTCTTCTTCCCCGCGCTCATACCTCTTCCCCCTTGCCCTCTCTTCCCCAGTGTTGGGCCTTTCACCCCCTTCCCCAAGTGGATTGCATTCATCTACACTCAGATGTCTCTGGGGACTCTCCCTCTGCAGTGGAGTGTTAGTCTTCTTTTTTCTCTTGGTATTCCCTACCTTTTGTTCTCTTCATAGCGTGACCCCCACATAGTCACTGACCTTTGGTAATTATCGAATGGCCACCGCAGTTAGATATCTGCACACCTTAGATGTTTGGCCTCTACTTGTTAGGCCTCTGGTTTTAATATTGTCTACTATCCATATAACATCCCTTAACGTTAAGGGTTTTAATTCCCCCGAAAAAGGTTGCAAATTTTGTACCACTTCCACAAACAAAAATCACACATAGTCTGTCTACAGGAGACCCATCTACTCTCCTCCCACATCCAGTCCTACCGTAATAGGTATTTCCCTGTCTGGTGCCATAATAGTAGTACATCATCTAAAGTTAAAGGAGTGGCCATCTTCTTCCACAAATTGCTCCCTTTCCAGATCCTGGACAGCATGAGTGACGAGGATGCCAGGGCTCTTTTTGTAAAAATAAACCTACAAGGTCATATTCTCACTGTGGTGAATATATACACTCCTATCACTGGCCAGCTCTCCTTTCTCGTTAAGACTCTGGATAACCTGGCCTCTTTTGCCAGGGCAAATCGCGTTGTGTGGAGACTTCAATTTAACCCTAAATCCCCTTTTAGACGCCTCCTCTAGTCGCCCGTCTGGAGCCCATCGCACTCTTAAGTGAAAAAGTTACTCCATGACATGCAGCTGGTGGACGTTTGGAGACTTTTGCACCCAACTGATTGTGACTACACTTTCTACTCTTTCCCCCATAACTCACATACCCGAATTGATTATATTTTTCCACAACATTCCCTTCTCCGCTATGTGGTGACTGCCTCAGTAGGGAACATCCTTCATTCAGACCATTGTGACCTCAACTTACCGCGTTATAAATGCCCAGCTTTTGCGTGGAAACTTAATGAATCCCTACTGTCAGACTCTCTCTGCCTATTGGATCTTTAACGCTCAATAGACACATTCACCTCGGCCCATCTCCTCGACCCCACCTCACCCCAAACCCAATGGGAAGCCATGAAGTGCACACTCCGGGGACTCCTAATAAAACACAGGGCAAGTCTTAAGCGGGAGTTATCCTCCAAGCTTCAATCTCTCTTGACACGGTTGTCCTCACTGGAGACCCTTCATAAATCTTCAGGTTTGGAATCAGATTTGAGGGCTGCCGTTCAGGCACGCTATGAAATTCTCCAACTGATGGATCACAGGCATAAGAAATACTGTCAATTGTGCTCCAGTTCCTTTTATGTCTGGAGCAACAAACCGGGAAAGTACCTGGTGCGTGCACTCAGGGATAAATGAGCGTCTCTTTTTGTACCTTGTATTAAGAACTCTGAGAGACGAGTTACTCATCTCACGGAGGAAATACTAGAGGTCTTCCACAAATATTATTCCACATTATACAACCTCCCTCCCGGACAAGCTCACCCCATCTCTCTCCAAACTTATCTTTCTAAAACGGCCTTACCATGTCTCCCTTCTGAGTCTCTTGCCTCTCTGGAGGAACCTTTCACTGAAGTGGAGCTCCGACAGGCTATAAAGTCTCTGCCCTCTGGCAAGAGCCCTGGTCCAGATCGCTATACGGCCCTATTCTACAAAACCCTGCAGACTGAGTTGTCGCAGTTTATTCTGAAGGAGTTCAACGCAGCTTCTCTAGACTCCCCGTTTGATCCCGCTTTTCTACGGGCTCACATAGTAGTCATCCCAAAAGATGGCAAAGATCCAGGACAATGCCAGAACTATTGACCTATTTCTTTGATCAACACAGATGCCAAGATATACGGCAAGCTGCTTGCCAACTGTCTTAGCCCCTTGCTCACCGCAATTGTTCATTAGGACCAGGTTGGCTTCGTCCCCTCCAGGGAGACGAGAGACAACACGCTTAAAACTTTTTCCCTGATTCACCATATGCATTTGCAAAAGACCCCATGCCTTCTCCTATCACTCGACGCGGAGAAGGCTTTTGACCGGGTCGCCTGGCCTTTCCTACATGGTGTTCTGGAATCCCTGGGCCTGGGCTCGTGATGCGTGAAAGAGTGATGGCCCTTTACTCCTCGCCCCACGCGCAGATATGAGTCAATGGTTCCAAGTCCGCTCCTTTGACAATAGCTAATGGCACCAGGCAGGGATGTCCACTCTCGCCCATCCTTTATGTCTTGGTCATGGAACACCTGATGCAGAGCCTGCGTGGAGATCCGCTTGTCAAGGGGATCAGAGTAGGGGACCTTCATTTTAAATGTGCTGCTTTTGCGGACGATATGTTACTATACCTTACGGAATCCGATCAGTCCCTCCCGGCAGCACTGAGGGTACTGGACGACTTTGGTTTATATAGCAATCATAAAATAAATATGACCAAGAGTTCCGCCCTGGGGTTTTATATGCCTCCAGACCTTCTCACTCGACTGTGATCCTCATTCACTTGGGAGACCTCATCATTTAAATACTTAGGGGTTCAGATACCCTTGTCCCTGGACAAGAGCTTCAAACTTAACTACGCTCCCCTACTTTCTAGAATCAAACAGGATCTCCTAAGGTAGGAAAAGAAGGATTTTTCTTTTTTTTGGCCGAATTAATATTTTAAAAATGAATGTTCTACTCTGTCTACTGTATCTCTTCCAAGCAGTCCCTCTTAAGTTGCCTAGGCTCTTTTTTAGGTCTCTGTGTAGACTGGTCTCCCACTTTGTGTGGGCCCACAATCATCCCAGAATCGCTGAGTTCATGCTAACTAGGCCAAAGATAGATGGGGGGCTTGTCCTTGCTGGACTTTTTGGTCTACTATTTGTCGGCGGTTGCAGTGCGCACGTTGGAGGCCTTCAACAGTGCAGACGAGAAACTTTGGGTCTGTCTCGAGTCTCATCTGTATAGGGCTATACAATACATGGAAACCTCCAAAGAAGCATTTATGCTATCTATCATACATGAAAAAAAAAAAAAAAAACTTTGAGATTCTTAGTTCACACGTTTTGATGAAAAAATGTTTAAGCCAACCACGGCTTACAACGTGATCTCAAGGTGGGTGGTCCTACGCTATCTTTACCTCTCAATAGAGCCAAATTCAGACTTCTCATTGGGTCAACTGACCCCCATTATCCAGAGAGAAAAATAAAAGACACCAACCTCACAAACATGCTGCACTTATAACAGCCTGTGAAGGTGGGCGGGGTGCAAGAAACCAAAATGGAGGCATCCCTTCCTCCCTATATAGATTAAAAGCAATATATGCCAAATACAATGTATAGTTCTGCACAAAAAGACATTTCTGAAAAACTCATCTGTATAGGGCTCCCATAGCTGCTCTCCCGTGGCTCCTGCCCTCAGTGCTGCCGAGGAATATGCTTAACCTTATTCCGCTCATTGCGCAGACCTCGGTTTCAGTATATAGGTTTTACGCCTCCAAAATGAAGATAATTTGTCCGTGGGGACGCTGCACCCCGCTCCTAGGCAACCCAGCCGTCCTGGAATCCCTCTCCCAACCCCTCACTAGACTGCTAGGATCGAGTGCCACCCTTTCCATCATTGAGCGAGTTCTTACTCCAAGCTCCTTGAAGGGTTATGAGGAATTGGTGGGTGATGTGTCATCGACCCGATTTGCGAGATTCCACTACTACTAATTGCGAAGCCTTTATTTAAGCTGGAAACAGCAGTTAAGCCTTCATAGAGTTCTCAATACTTTCGAGTTGTGGTGTTTGGGCAGACATTCTGAAAAACGTGCTCTTTCTGACTTGTATAAACTCTTGCTCAATTCTCATTCCACGGAGAAGCTAGTCTTCCAGAGGGGTTGGGAACGTGAACTAAATATGACCTTCTCGGAAGAGGACTGGTGCAGGACATTTCAGATCACCCATAAGGCCTCGGTGTCCTCAAGGTCTCATGAATTGAATTATAAAATCCTCACTAGATGGTACCGGGTTAATGCTCTTCTGAACGTTTTATACCCTATCTCTTCCAATCTCTGTTGGCGCTGTAAGTCTGAGAGGGGAACTATGACCCACATCTGGTGGGTTTGCTCTGTTTTGCAACCCTTCTGGTGTAGGGTGATCGATATTATCTACAGAATAACGGGGATTAAGCTCCGCAATGATCCAGCTACTGTTCTCCTCTTCGATATCCCTCTTCCTGTTCCTCTTCTTAGGGCACATCTCCTTACCTTTTTGGTTCTGGCAGCGAAAATAGTCATTCCCAGACTTTGGCTCTTCACAACCTGTCCTTCAATAACGGACTGGTTTAGGGAGATCCAAGCCCTGCAGAGGTTGGAAGAGTTTAGAACAGACTCCCCATTGTGTTATAGCAAGTACCTTTATGTCTGGGCGGATTGGATCTCCTTCTGTCGGTCAGACCAGTACCTCTCTTGCTCCTGATAGAAGATCTCTCTTTGTACCCTATTGCTTAGGTTATCGATGTGGAGTGGTGCAGATGCGTTTTTAAGGAACAGTGCTGCAACCAAGACGTCCGAAGGTTTTTCTGTTCTCTTTTTTAGTTTATGTTCCACTGATTTTTGTAAAACTTTTTACAAAAAATTCCATATGAGGCTGCATCTCGTCAAGCAGTATAAACTATACTCATACTTTAACTGTTGTATTAGCGTGGGCATTCCTCAAAGGAGCACTGGTTTAACGTGCAACTTAGAATAGCTTGTGACTTAGCTTGCAAACCAGTTATTTCTTCCCTCCCCCCCCCTTGGGGCATGCCCAACAGATTCAATGCTGAGTATTGTCATGCAGGGGTCATGTATCTTCCCCTCTCTGTTTTACACGTGTCACGATCTTTCTTGTAATTGGATGTGTGTATATTTTTTTTCCTTTCATGACAGAATAGGGTTAGGTTTGGCTTTGTATTATGTAATTGTTGTATCTCACAATCTCCAAATTGTACTTGATTATGCTTCTATGAACTTTTTGCTTATCTTCTTTAATAAACGCATTTGAATACGGAAGAGAATTGTTTGGCTGCTGTCTAATGGGAATCTTGAGATCGCGTTGATCGATTATATGATTACCCCTCCTTGACCCCTCCTCTCTGTCCAACAATCGGCCCATCTCACTGCTCCCTTTTCCCTCCAAACTCCTCAAGCAGCACGTCTATCTTCAACTGCCCTCTCATCTCTCCACCCACTACAATCTGGGTTCCAACCCCACCACTCTACTGAAACCGCCCTAACCAAAGTCACCAATGACCTAGCAACTGCTAAAGCCTCACGCCATTACTCTGTCCTTCTCCTTCTAGATCTGTCCTCTGCCTTTGACACTGTCGACCATTCCCTCAGCATCACGGACTTGGCCCTTTCCTGGATCTCCTCATACCTCACTGACCGGACATTCAGCATCTCTCATTCTCGCTCCACTTCCTCCCCCCGGCCTCTGTCTGTTGGCGTCCCCAGGGGTCAGTCCTGGGTCCACTACTCTTCTCTCTTTAGGCTATGTCTACACTGCAGTGGACAAAAAACGACCTGAAAACGAATTACTAAAAATGTTCATGAAACTGAGTTTTCTGTCCACTACCTGTCAAAAGCAGCTGAAAAAGCGTCAATTTTTTGGCGCGTTTTTCGTTGTTTGGAGGTTTTTTGAATGAATTTACTTTGTTTTAAATGTATGCACCAGATTAAACTACACCCTACAGTGAGTTAACATGTTAGTAGTACACTTCTTTGATATGTAGCCACATTGTGAGCACATGTCTTGGTGCTACTACTATTAAAATTTTTGCACAGATCTTGCAACCAAATCCACAAAAAACCCACATTATCTTTGCATAGTGCAAGATAACTTTATTAGCATCAAAATCTGTAAAGAAAAGGATTTTAGCGCCAAAATCCCCAAAAACGCATTATCGCGTCGAAATTCCGTAAAAAAAAAATTTTGTGTTAGAAGCGAGATCACTTTATTAGCGCCAAAATCTGTAAAAAAAATTATTTCAGTGCCAAAAAACGTAAAAACCGGATTCTTGCGCCAAAATCTGTAAAAAAAAACCCCTGATTTTTGGCGTCAGAGGTGAGATAACGTCATTAGCGGCAAAATCTGTAAAAAAAATGATTTGAGTGCCAAAAAACATAAAAAAAAGGATTCTTGCGCCAAAATCCGTAAAAAAACGTATTTTTGGCGTCAGAGGCGAGATAACGTTATTAGCGGCAAAATCTGTAAAAAAATTATTTTAGTGCCAAAAAACATAAAAAAAGGATTCTTGCTCCAAAATCCGTAAAAAAACTTATTTTTGGCGTCAGAAGCGAGATAACGTTATTAGCGCCAAAATCTGTAAAAAAAATTATTTTAGTGCCAAAAAACTTTAAAAAAAGGATTCTTGCGCCAAAATCCGTAAAAAAAAAACGTATTTTTGGCATCAGAGTTGAGATAACGTTATTAGCGGCAAAATCTGTAAAAAAAATTATTTGAGTGCCAAAAAACGTAAAAAACGGATTATTGCGCCAAAATCCGTAAAAAAACTTATTTTTGGCGTCAGAAGTGAGATAACGTTATTAGCGGCAAAATCTGTAAAAAAAAATTATTTTAGTGCCAAAAAACAAAAAAAAAAAGATTCTTGCGGCAAAATCGGTAAAAAAAACGTATTTTTGCCGTCAGAGGCGAGATAACTTTATTAGTGCCAAAGGAAGGTAGCGATAAATCACTGAATGGGACCAGCGCTTTCAAGTGAAAAAGTGTGCAAAAATTTATTGAGTGCTTACATATCCACAACATGCTTTGGGTTACAGTAAAATTATTTAAAATCCGATGCGTTTCCGGTGCTGCATCGCACCCTTGTTCACGGCAACTTTATATGTCCCACAACAGGTATGCTAAAATAGTAAGGTAGGCGGTAAAAAGTAAATGACATAATTTCCTGTTTAGGGCTCTAAGACATACATTTAAAATACATTTAAGACATACTTACATCCTATGATAGAGAAGTAACATAAATGATACTAAGGTCATATGATTAAGGACTAACTTAAGGTAGCTCACCTAATAGATAACCCCAGTCTTTCCCTAAATTTGGCCCGGGTGTTCGTGTGTCTAACTTAAATCCTACGCTTCGCATTTGCTACACGCGTTCCCAGTCCCACCATTTTGGGCTTATTTATTTTTTTCCAATGCTAGCAAAAGGGGACCCATCAAGGAGCCTTATGTTCTTCAAATAAAATTTTTTGGTACCTCGAAGGGAAAGTGGGGCCCTTTTTGCTATTGTGCAATATGTTAGTACTCGGTTTTAAATTTGGGATGTACACCTATGTACTTTTTTTTGCATAGGTACACGAAAAATTTTATACACTAGGGGGTCGGGGTCCCAATTAATGAATTGTTAATTTATTAATCTGCCATCTATGCCTATAAGGTTTGAACTTAGCTTGTAATTTAAAAATTTTGAAACCCTTGTTTTTACAGGGGGAAAAAACCTGATGTAGTTTTTTAGCCAATTTTCATTTGTTTGATCACAAAATCTCTGGTAAAATATCTTGCTATAGTCCCCCTAGGGCGTGCACCATTGGGTTTCCCTCTCTATAATTTCTGCTAGAATAATTTTCTGAGAAAAATTTAGATTTCTTAAGAAGCCTTTCTTTATTTTCGGAAAATTCCGGCAAAGGGTAAAAAAAAAACTACTTTTTTTTTCATTTTTTTTTTTAATCTTTATCCCTTAATAAAATTTTTCGAGTTTTTCTTTCATTCTTCTTTGGCTTTTTTGATTTTTTTTTTGTATAACCTCTCCTCGAGTCTGGCCTTTAATTTTTTTTTTTGCTTTCATACTCAAAAATCATCTTGAAAACTCTACGGCCTATAGTATTTTCCCAAGAGATAGAATTGGGTGTATGAGCAGGAGACAGCTATCTGCTCTTAAAGTGGTATTGCCATGTAAGGGTTTCCTAAAATAGGTTGTTGAAACACCCCCTTCTCATACCTGACAACTGATATCCAAAAAAAAAATCTTTTATGTTCAACTGTAAGGTAAATTAAAGGTTTGACATCATTTTTTTTGACAAAAAACAAAGTCTGGTAGGGACCCCACACCCCCAAAACCCCAAACAATTGAGGTGTCGATGTAGCGCCCTACCAGACAATGGACTCCGAAAATGGGTTATGAACCAAAATAATTGCTGCTCCCCCCCGGGCCATCATAAGGTTACAAAAAGGGACGCGGTGGCACCCATTGGTACCCCAGTTTTTGCAAAAAAAATTTCACCTTAACCAAAAAATAGTTATTTTGCATAAAAAAAATCTGTGGGGCTTCATTGTGTATGCCACACTTTTAAAATGGTATTGGACAGCTGCCCCTAAGTTGACGTGGTATTTGAATCAGACTCCACCCTCCCCAAAACCTTCCCTGACCTAGTTAAAAGTGGCCCAGGGGTCTTTCAACCACCATTTTGTTTCAATGGGAATTACATACCTGTCCCGGGCCACACATACCCCAAACCGGGGTGAAACCCCAATTAAAAATCCGAAAAAGGAGTCTTTCAACCACCCTTTTTTTTCACGGACATTATATCCTGCTTTGGGCCACAGACCCAAAAACCCGCATGACCCCAAATTTAAAAAAAGCCGAAAGGAGTTTTAAACACCTTTTTTTGAACTGGACATTGATATCCCCTTCCTGGGCCAACATGAGCCCCAAACCTGCATGACCCCCACATTTAAAAAATGCCGGAAAAAGGAGTCTTTTAACCACCCTTTTTTGTTTCCCGACTTTTCTATCCCCCGTCCTGGGCCACAGTAGCCCCAAACCTGCATGACCCCCAATTTAAAAAAATGCCAAAAAAAATCTTTCAACCACCTTTTAGTTAAATGGACATTAAAAAACCCTGTCCTGGGGCCCCACAAGAGCCCCCAAAACCCCATGAAACCCAGATTAAAAAGTGCCGAAAAAGGGGCTTTCAACCCCCTTTTAGTTTCCTGGACATATACTGTCCTGCTGGGTAGCGCTTGCCCTCCTATGAGTCGGACCATTGAGCTTCACTGGGAATCTGGGGGTTAGGGTCCCGTTCCCCCCAGGGGCCCCTTTTTTTTTTTTTGGCATTTTTTTCTCATTTTACCACTGTGGGGGAAATTGTCTTGTTTTTTGTTTTGTCCGTGCTCCATATCCATTCTCTGAAAACCTACATCTGGGCCAAATTTCCCGTAGCTCCCTTGTACAATTTAAAATTTTTTTTACACATTTTGTACAGAAAGTTTTTTAGTAGTTTTTAAAAACACATTTTTAAAATATTATCTAATCCCCCCATGTCTTTGTTTTCTTTTTTAATTTATTAAAGGTTGTCTCAATACGGGGGTTGTAGTCTGTTAAAGATTTTGCAAAACAAGTCTTTTGCTTATGTGTCCATTAACAGTGTCCTACCTTTCCTGTTTCTGACAGCCCCACACCTTGAGCCACTTTGACAATTGGGGGAAAAAATGTCTGTAAAAAAACTTTTTTTTTTTATAATAGGCCTGTAGTATAGCTGCATGTCCACAAAATGCCCCAAAAAAATTCAAAACATGACCCATGAGCCACTTTTTGACAATTGGGAAGAAAAAATTGTCTGTTAGAAACAACATTTTTTTATAAAGGACCATTTTTAAAGCTGCTGCCAGCAAAATGCCCCCAAAAATTTTCAAAGCATGCCCCTTGAGCCACTTAGGACTTTGTGAAAAAATGTCTGTTAAAAAACAAAATTTTTTATAATAGGACCTGTAGATACGATTTAAAAGAAAAATCCCCCCAAAAATTCAAAGCGACCCTTGGGGCCACTTTGGGACTTTGTAAGAAAAAAGGGTTGTTAGAAAAAAAAAAATTTTATAATAGGATCTGTATTTTGCTGCATTTAAAAGCAGATGCCCAAAAAATTTAAAAAGATTTCCAGCCACTTTTTAAAAATTGTGAGGGAGAAATGCCATTTAGAAGTTTAAATTTCTGTTCCCAAAGGACCATGATTATTGCTGTATCTCACAGCAACATGACCCCAAAAAATTAAAATAGACTTCTCAGCCACTTTTAAAAATTGTGGGAAAAATGCCATTTTAAAAGCCACATTTCTGTTCCAAAAGGGACCATGATTATTGCTGTTTCACAGCAACATGACCCAAAAAATTAAAATAGACTTCTCAGCCACAATTAAAATTGTGAGGGAGAAATCCCCTTTAGAAGCCACATTTCTGTTCAAAGGGGACCATAATATAGCTTACTCACAGCAAAAAGACCTCAAAACCATTGACAATGCGAAAACTTCTAAAGATAAAGTGAGAAAGGGAAATTGGTGTTTCATGAAACCTTGCTTTTTTTACAGTCTCCTCCGCAAAACCACAAAATTAACTTGAAGGACCAGTCGGGGACACACGAAAGACACAGACAGAGTAGGCCCTGACCGGGTCCCAACCCCGCCCCTGCCTTTTGGGTTACCCGACCCTTAAAAGGTCGGCCCCAACCAAAACGAAGACACCCTAATACGGGGAACCCACAAACACAACAAACAAAAAAAACAAAAAAAGGGGAAATTTTAGGAAGAAAGGGTTTGGGCAGCAAGGGGGCAGCGCAGGCAAATCAGGGGGAAAGAATATCAAAGCCAACAGAGTCGGGAAACCAAAAATCCAACAATAGACAGGCAAGCAGAAGTATAGGAAAAGACCAAAAAAACAGCACAGGGGACAGTGGGGAAATCCTTAAATGGGGAAACTAGTAACACAGAGCAGAGGGATAGGGGAAAAGAAAAAAACCCGGGATGGGGAAACAAAGCGTCAATCAAGAGGAACACAGATAACTAAAAGGGCGGAGGATTCCGGGCCAGGGGTGTTGGCCAGTAATCAAAAAACACACAGGAAGGAAGACTCAGTTACATGGTAACCAAAATACAAAGGTTATGTCAAAAACCACGTTTCCTCGCAACGGCCGTGGCCGGGACAAACTCGAACGGGGGGGTCTGACGGGCATGATCATGACAGTACCCCCCCCCCCTCTAGGAGGGGCCACCGGGACCCCCCACAGCCCCCTCAGTTTTACCGGGGGTTTGGTTTTGGAATTTCCCCTTTTCCCATTTGGGAGTATATTTTACTATGGGACTCGAATACGGACCTTTTTTGGGTCTGAGTCGAGTTTTTTATCGATTTGTTTTATTTGGGCATTTTTTAAGGGTCTTATGCTCCTACCCCGGGGCTGTGCCAGTCGTTTACTGGCGGATTCAATTTTAGTTTCAAAAACCGTAAGGGCGGAATAAGTGGGGGGAAACCATCATCAAGCAAAAGTGGAGCTGCTGGGAAGGAGCAGAATTGTGGGTCGTAGTCAGACAAAAAGATCTGAATTCACGGGGCAACAACTATCCCGGGGAAACAATATTTTCAGGTTTCCCCAAAATTTTCGGTACATGATTCTCGCTCCGGGGGAGAATTTGACTCTGCCCCCCGGGGGAGCATAGGCAAACACCGCGGTGCAGAGACAGTTTTTCCCACGTTCCATCAAAGCGCCTTAAAAAAGAATTACCTTTAGAAATGTATGGATCAATTACAGCAATACCAATGGTCACTGCCCTTTGAAGAGAACCACACAGTCCCCCCATTTGATCAACTCGGGGGCCTCCAGTCGAACACAGGGTTATGGGGCGGGCCGGGGGAACCCAAAAAATTCCGCGGGTTTCTCCATTACAAAAAAAGGAAAGCATTTCGGTATGCGAACTCCCAACACTAAAAGGGTCTTGCTTTCATATTTTATACTTTTTTCCCCGTTTGGGGGGTAAATTTTCTAAAACTGAAAAGGGGGAAAGCAATGGAATAGTTTCCAACCCCAAAGCTTGGCAAAAACCCTGCGATAAAAAAAGCTGCAGCACCCGATCAATCATTCTGCAAGCAAACCTCTTTGGGAAAGAAAACCCGGTTTCGGGGAATAAAAACTTGTTTTAACGTTAGAAAAATACCTTTCATCCCGGGTTACCTTCCCGGAGATTGCTGGCCTTTGGTGTTTTCCCCGGGGTGACTTTGGGGCCCATCGGGCAGTTTTCAAAAATGGTCCGTTTCCCACAATAAAGGGACAATGCGTTCTCCCCAAAGGGGGTTTTTCCCCCCCTGGGGGCGCAGAATGCAACCCAACACCTGGGTTTTTTCTTCAGAAGATGAGGGGAGATGGAAAAGAAGAACTCCCAAAATAGAAGGAGGTTTTACAGGAAAGCCTGACTTGACTGAAGAGCCAAACCCCCTTTCTTTTCCCTGGTCCTCCCTTAGTCTTTGTCAATAGTTACGGCTAAAGCTGAAGTCATTTAGGGTCTCAGGGGTTGGGGGACCAAAGAATTTTTACGCATCAACAGCCCTTGCCTGAAGAGGGTTTTTTTGAGGTTGGTCAGGCCCCCGGTCATGTAACCATTGGGGGAACTCTGAACAAAAGCTTTCGGGCCCGGGGAAGGCTTGCTGAATAGATAAAAGCTGAGATTTTGCCCAGTTGCACGGGGATTATATAAACATGGCCTAGAGCTAAAAAAAAAAACGCCACTGATCTCCCCTCCGGGGGTTTAGGGGGTACGAATGCCCCAATCCCGGGGTGGGCCCCGAAAGGGGAAAACACAAAAATTGCTACCTTTCCGCCCAGGAAAAAAATTGAAGCGAAAAAATAGATGCAGGATTCCCGAATGTCCGGAATCTGTCAATTACCATCGGAAACGACCGGGAGCGCATCTTAGTTTCTGAGGGTGGGATCCACAGGGGAGGTGGGACACAGATGGGATGGGAGGGCCCTGACCGGGGGGCATTTTGGCGTTCCCAAAGCTGGAAATTTTGATTCTAAGCCCCGCCATGCCCTGAAATTGGGGTGGGGTCAAATTGTACAAGGTCAGTGACCGACAAAGTCGGTGCTCATGTTGAACCGCCAGGGGATTGACAATAGGGGCCCGTTTAATGTAAGGGACCATCAGGGACACACGGAAAGACCAGACAGAGTGAGGCCCTGCGCTGTCCCAACCCCTGTCCCTGCCTTTTTGGGGGTACCCGACTCCTTAAAAGGTCGGCCCCACCAGAAGACTGAAGACTACACTGAATAGTGGAACCAAGACACAGACAACAAAATACAAAACCCCAATAAGGGAATGTCAGGCAAGCAAGGTTGGGACAAGCGGGCAGCGCAGTACAAAATCAGGGAGGGAGAAAATAGTCAGAAGCCAAGCAGAGTCGGGAACCAGAAAATCCCCAAAAATGACAGGCAAGCAAAAGTAAGGAAAACCCAATATAAAGGCACAGGGACGGTAAGGGAATCCTAAATAGGGAAATGGTGGAAAACAGAGCAGAGGGGATGGGGGAAAGAACAGAAAAACCGGGTAGGGGGAAAAAAAGCGTCAATCAAAAGGAACACAGATTAAACTAAAAGGGTGCTGGAGATTCCTGGGCCCCGGGGTTTGGCCAGTAATCAATAAAAAACACAGGAAGGAAAAACCCTTCACACGGTAACCAAAAATACAAAGCGTTATGTCAAAAACCACGGTTTCCGTCGCAACGGGGTGGCCGCGACCCAAAATCGAAACTGGGGGCTGTCGGGCATATCATAAAACTTTGGGAAAAAGAAAAAAATTGCAGTAAGAAATGATCATTTTAAAAAAAAGATTTCAAGAGGACCATTTCTGTTTGAAGAGGAATGTGAAGTAGAGTGGCAACTAATCGGTGACCCTCGGCAATTGGGCCACAACATCATCAGAGATCCATGCCTGATTCATCTTGATGAAAGTCAAACGATCCACATTATCTGTGGAAAGCCGGATGCGTTTGTCTGTAATGACTCCTCCAGCTGTGCTGAAGGTCCGCTCAGATATGACGCTGGCTGCTTGGGCAGGACAACACCTCTATGGCGTGGCGAGCGAGCTCGGGCCATTTATCCATTTTGGATACCCAGAAGTCCATTGGGTCCGGAACACATACAAAAACATCAGTGTTGAGACGCAGATAGTCGTGCACCATGATATTAAGCTGGTCTCTGTGTGTTGGATGTGTGCCCTGCATTGCATGCGTTAGTGAGATGGTAAATAAAGATTGCCAAAGGTCACCCATTAGGCTTCTACCAACTTGCCTGTTGCTGCTGCTGCTGCCGCTACGGCTACTTGGCACTCTACTGCTGTCACGTCGCTGATGTTGTTCCACCGTGACATTTGAGGAACGTGAAGCAGACGCAACAGATGTCTCCAGTTGATCAATCAGCAAGGTCTCCATTTCCTGCACTTTCCTCTCTATTTGGGGGGGTGGGAGGAAAGTGCTGAGTTTTGTTTTGTACCGGGAATCCAGGAGGGTGGCCACCCAGTAACTGTTGTTCATTTGATGGCCTTAATGCGAGGATCATGTTGGAGGAAATGGAGCATCCAAGCACTCATGTGAGAGATGGAGCCTTGATTTCCCAAGCCTCTGGGTCGAGGGGCACTAGCAAACTGATCTTCCTCATCTTCCTCCTCCGCCTCAAATTCGCGCCAACCTCTTTCCAAGGCAGGGACGTCGGTAACGTCGGTGTCTAGGAATACCTCCTCCTCCTCCTCCGGCACAGCTTCAACACAGCCCTGACTTGCCTGATATGATGCACCCTGCCTGATATGATGCGCTGCCTTGCACTAGCCCTGGAGCCCGAACCACTGCCTAATGAAGACCGATAAAATTGAGAAACTGTCGGGCCTTGTGGATTCGATGGAGAGAAAGGCTCCGTTTCCGCATCTGTGTCCGTCTCCTCCTCCGTCGCTGGTGGGACCTGTTGTTTCAGAGTGTCCAACGATCGTTCCAGAACTAAGATCACCACAATGGTCATGCTGACAAGGGCATCGTCCGCACTGACCATTTTGGTGGCTTCTTCAAAACTGGCAAGGATGGTGCAGAGCTCTTTCACCTGCCTCCACTCTCGGTGGCTCAACACCCCGAGGTCCACACAGCTGCTTGTCAGGCCATGTTTCACTTCATACTGCGTAATGGCATTGCGCTGCTGCCACAATCGCTGGAGCATGTGGAGGGTGGAATTCCAGCGTGTTGCCACGTCAACAATGAGACGGTTGACGGGGAGGCCGAGCTGACGCTGCAACGCAGTCAGGCGGGACGGAGCAGGGTGCGAACGGCGGAAGTGCGAACTTAGACTTCGAGCCTTCCTCAGCAGGCAGTCCAGACCCGGGTAGCTCTTTAGAAATTTCTGGACGACAAGGTTCATGACATGTGCCAGGCAAGGGATGTGCTCCAGCCTACCGATCTTAAGGGCGGCCAGCAGATTTTGCCCGTTATCACACACCACCTTGCCTGGCACAAGGTTCTTGTCACCCAGCCAGCGCTCGGTCTCGTTGCGGAGAGCCGTCCACAGCTCCTAAATTTGTGTTGGACGGTCTCCAAGACAGATTTTTTTTAAACCCACGGCCGGGTTTTCCTCGGGCACGTGATGCCACCAGGGGGATTTTTGGGGGAAAGACCCCTTTAAAACCATCCCTGCGGTTTTAAAAGAGCTGGCCGAGCCTGAGAGCCACCGCCCCCCCAAGACATCCACCCACCACCCAGTGACGTAAACAGACATAAAACCCGGCCCTTTGGGGCCCGGTTTTACTACCCATGTGTGGGTGGTCAATGGATTTTTTCCCGGCCCCAAAGATGCAGCCAACGCGCTTAAAAATTTTAAAATAAACACTGGCTGGCCGGGGCGGGGACCTTTTTCTTGCAAAGAAAGGGCCCCTCTGGGAAATCGGGTATTGGGGCAGAAAGGGCCATGACGGGGGGCCCCCATCTGGGTCCACCAGACAAAAAGGCAACATTTCCAAGGCCAAAAGCCGGGAAAAGGGGACATTGGGTTTTTTGGCTTTTGGGAGGGTTTTTTGGGTTTAAAAGTTTTCTTCTGCTCCCAAACCTGGAAGACAGAAGGCTGGCTGCTAGACTACCGCGGTCCCGGCGTGCGGGTCACAAACTGGCGGAAGGAGAAGGAGTGGAGGGGTTCTTTTGGGGGTGCTGGTGGTATTTCGGGAAACGGTGGAGGCTAAAGGGGGGATGTGCCCTAAACTTTACTCTGAAGACAGGGGCAGTTTAGGAACGCTTGGTGGTGGCGAGGAGGGAGGGGGAGGAGGAGACAGAGGGGGGTTACAGTTTTTTAAAGGCCCCCGGCAAAGGGGTTGGGGGGCCTTTTTTGGCCAAGTTTTCCCCTTCCTTTTTCAACTCATGCTTTCCCGCTGAAATGTACAACATGTTGGGGGTGGTTAACCACCTAAGGTTCTTGCCTCTCCCTTATTTTTTAAACCCAAAGGAAAGGCGGCATTTTGAATCCCCGGGGTTTGAATCAGGGGCTTGTCAAAAAAGGGCCCCCAGGCTTGAGAGGGTCCTGGCCCTTTTTTGGGACGGCAAAAAGCGGGGAGGGGGGGTTTTGCGCTGCCCCGGGGCCGGGGGAATCAAATCAGTGGCCCTTCTGCAACCGCCCCTCCCCTTTTTGAGGCGGAACCCTACTGACACTACCCCCACTTCTTCCTCCCGTCCAGTGTTTAAGCCCCTCGCAAGCAAATTATGTTTAAAAGACCAGGGTTGGATCCCAATTTCGCCATCATCATCATCAACACGGGTGACTTCTCGTCCTAAATTTCCCTGCTTTCCAGGAGTTTCGGGCTACAAGCAAGAGGGACTGAAAAGGCTTGCCAACGCCTCCCGGGTTTTTTTGGCCCAAATTGCCCGGGTTTTTCTTCCCCTCCCCCTGGAAATCAGTAACGGGGCCCGTCAGGGAAAGAGAAAATCATAAACTTGGCCTCTTGTCTTTTGACAGCCTTCTGACCCCCAACCACTTTTTGGGTCACCCAAAGGGGTCTTCTGAAAAGGGATTATCCACAGTTGGGGGGTTACACGAGTTACATTTGGGCTGCTTCATGTTGGACCAAGCGATACTTTTTTGGGGGCCTTTACTGGGAAAGGACGGGGAAAGGGAAAGGGAACGGGTTTGGATGCAGGTTGCTTTAACCACAAAGGGAAACAGTTTGGGTTTAAAGCTTTCTTTACTGAAAATTCCAGGGCCCCTGACCCGGGCCGATGACGGGCCTGACTTTTCCTGCAACCGCCCGTTTTCCCGCGGGAAAGGGGTTTTGTGGGCCAGCAATTGAAGGAAAACCTTCTCTCGTCCCTCTACCCCATGTCCTCCCCCCCTTCTTTGCTCGCTTCCCCACCTGCATTTTCGCTCCATTTTCAGAAATAAAAATTTTTTGGAAAGGTTTTAAAAGATTTTTTGGGAAGGCTCTTTTTAAAAAGGACGGAAATCACAGCTTTTCTCAAATCCCCAAATCAAAACAAAATTGTTTGGATTCACTTTTAAAAATTTAAAAAGGGTAAAATCTATCAACAAAGCTGGCCTGCGCCAAAGTGAAAAAACACGTATCTGAAATTTTTTCCCGGATAAACAAGGTTTTTTTTGGCACCTTAAAATTCCCTGTGGTGACTAAAAAAATTGCTGTTTTCCCAAATTTAAGGCAAGGTCCCTTTCAAGAACAAAGTTTGTAGTGCCCCAAAAAGTCAAAAAACACGTATCTGTAAGGGGGAAAAAAAATTCAGATAATACAAATTTATTTTTGTCCCCCTTTCAATTCACCCTTGGTGACTAAAAAAATTTGCGGGATTCACATTTAAGGGGCAAATGCCTCAATGAAAAAAGGGCTTTATTTCCCCAAAAGGGAAAAAAAAACACGAAACAAAAAAGTTTTCGGATAATAAAAGGTTTTTTTTTTGGCACCTATCAATTCAACCTTGGCGACTACAAAATTGCTGTATTAAAATTTTAAACTGCAAATAGATCTTTTCAACAAAGCAAGCGGCCTGCGCCAAAAGTCAAAAAAAAACGTTCTGTAATGTTTTCGGATAATAAAAGGGAAATTTTTGGCAACCCCTTTAAATTTCACCTGTGGGACTACAAAATTGCTGTTTTCCCCACATTTAATGCAAGGTCCCTTTAAAATTGAACAAACTGTAGTGCCCAAAGTAAAAAAACATGTATTTTGTAATGTTTTCAATAATAAAAGGTTTTTTTTTTTGGCACCATCAATTCCCCTGGGGCGATTACAAAATTCCCCGGGTTTTAAAAATTTTTAAACTGCAAAAAAGATCTATCAACAAAGCTGGCCTGCGCCAAAGTCAAAAAAAAACGAAATTTTTGAAATGAAATTCGGATAAAAAAAAAGGTTTTTTTGGCCCCTTTTTAAATTTCCCCCCTGTGGCGATTTAAAAAATTTTGCTGTATTCAAATTTAACTGCAAATAGATCTATCAAAAAAGGGCGGGCCCGCCAAAGTAAAAAAACACGTACCCAAATTTGAAATTCGGATTTTTAAAAGGTTTTTTTTTGGCACCTATCAATTCCCCTTTTGTGGCCCCTACAAAATTGCTGTATTAAAATTTTAAAACTGCAAAGAAGATCAAAATCAACAAAGCTGGGCCTGCCCAAAAGGGGAAAAAAAAACACGGTTCTGTAAGAAAAGGATAATAAAAGGGTTTTTTTTGGGCACCTTTAAATTTCCCCTTGGTGACTACAAAAATTGCTGTATTCATTTTTAAAGTGCAAGGTGCCTCAATGAACAAATCTGGACTGGCAAAAGGGGAAAAAAACACGTATTTTGAATTTTTTATTGGGGTAAAAAAGGTATTTTTTTGGAAAACCTTTTTAATTCACCTTTTTGGTGAATAAAAAAATTGCAAATTCACATTTAAGGAAAAGGTCCCCTCAATAAAACAAAGCAAATTTTTTCGCCAAAGTCAAAAAAAAAACTACCCTGAAATTTTTTTTGGGGATAATACAAGGTATTTTTGGCACCTATCGACCTGTGCTGACTACAAAATTGCTGGATTCTAATTTAACTGCAAGGTGGATATATCAACAAAGGTGGAATGGGCAAAATTGAAAATCAACACCTAACTGAAAATGTATACTGATAATAAAAGTGGAGTTTTGCACCTAACAAAGAGACCTGCAGTTACTAGTAAAGATATGTATCCTAATATAAGTTCAGGCTGCCCAATATCCAGGAAATATTTCAATAGAAAACTGTCAATAATAAAGCTATTGCAGTGCAATGTCTACACTAAGTCTTGGTGAACTTTATCCAGTATTCTTTATAGAGCTTGTCTGTGTTCGCCCGCGGGGGGCCCCCCCCCCCCGCTCCTCTCGCGTGACTTTACAGAGGTAGATGCTCCTTTAAAATTCTCTACCTAACTGCATAAAATCTTCCAATCTCTAATCTAACTAAGTTGTAAGGATCACAGCTAACAGTAGAGCTTTCTCTGTGAAGAAATAGAATAATTTCGCTGAGCTGGTTGGACACAGGCAGAGCGCACGTCCTACTGCTATGAGACGCTGAGAGACACTGAGGCTGAACAGGAAGGGCTGTCTATGTTAAACGAGGTCTTGTGATTTTTCCAGCCAATCAAAACCATACACATCCCAGTCATGACGTCGCACACACATCTCACCCTCCTCTATTCTGTAAGCTGATTTGCTGGCCGCCAAAATGACAGGAAGCGCCGAAAATGTCACGATCTTAATAGATCAACATAAAAACTGTGCCGATTTAAACTTTGTCGATAATAATCGCTCAACACTAGTAATCACAGCACCAGGTAAAGTCATTAAAGACTTTTAACACCGGGGTGCTATCCTTTAGGTAGCCATGGGTTTTATGCACTAGTGGTTGTAGACAGCTGTCCACCCATTTGTTTAGTCTTTCACAAAGAATGTTGCAGCTGGACACAATAAGGCGTAGACTAGGGGGAAAAAAACCCTTGTGTGTTTTAGGAACACCATAAAAAGTAGGAATTTTTGGATTTTTGACTTCCAGATAATTTTTTTCCTTTTCAGATATAGCACCCAATGCTACTTCCTCCTGCAGCAGTCTATTCATTTTCGACCTTATTTCCTTAATGGGATTTTTTGTTAGTTTTCGGTAAGTCTGACTATCATTTAAGATATCAATTTTTTTTTTTTATATACAGTCCAGCATCCATCACAGCAATGGAACCCCCCTTATCGGATTTTTTTTATAATCAAATTTTTATTTTGTCTTAATTCATTCATTGCTATTCTTTCTTTCTTTGTTGTTATTTTTCCTCCGTTTTTTATTTTCATTTTTCAGGATTTTAAGGTCTCTTTCCATTACTGTTTGGAAAGTATCCATAGCTTATTAGTGCCAAAATCTGTAAAAAAAATTATTTTAGCGGCAAAAAACGTAAAAAAACGGATTCTTGCGCCAAAATCCGTAAAAAAAAAACGTATTTTTGGCATCAGAAGCGAGATAACTTATTAGCGGCCAAAATTTTTAAAAAAATTTTTATAACAAAAAACTAAAAAAAGGATTCTTGGCCCCAAAATGCGTTAAAAAACCTATTTTTAGCGTCAGAAGCGAGATAAAATTTATTAGCGCCAAAATATGTTTAGAAAAGGATTTTAGCATCAAAAACTGTAAAAAACAACTGATTTCTGGGTGCCAAAATTTTGTAAAAAAAACATATTTTTAGCAAAAAAAATATGAATTTCGCAAAAATCGTTAGCGACCAAAACAAGTGATCATTTGATTACAAAAGGTACAAACAAGGCCCCATCAGACACTTGTATGCAAAATTTGATAAGATATAAGCTTTATTAACACCCACTATAGGTGGGACTTGGGTCTCCTGGGAGGGTTTTTATTGAAAAATTGCGGCAAAAAAAGCAGCGAAAAGACATCCAGCGCTTTCCATAGACTCCTGTAGTAAATTTTCTCCCCGGCTCTGGCGTTTTTTAGAGCATGTTGCAAAATACGACCAGTAAAAAAAAGAGCAGAAAAAAGAAGCTCAGTGTAGACAGCAGGACGTTTTTACAATAGAGTCTATGGGAGATGATTAAAAGTGTTTTTCCAGCGTTTTTAGAAAACGAAAAACGCTGAAAAAACGGACGTTTTTCTGTGCAGTGGAGACAGAGCCTTACACTCTTGGCCTGGGTCAGCTCATAGCATCGCATGGCTTTCACTACCATCTATGTGCTGACGACACACAACTCTACATCTCCGGCCCAGATATCACTTCTCTTCTCTCCCGGATCCCTGACTGTCTGTCTTCCCCATTTCTCCTTCTTCTCCCCACGTCTCCTAAAACTAAATGTGGAGAAAACAAAATTCATCATCTTTCCACCTTTCCCACTCCATCCCTCCACCTGATCTCTCTATCACAGTCAACGGCTACACTCTCACCTGTTCCGCAAGTCCCCTGCCTTGGGATAATCTTCGACTCCTCTCTGCCTTTCAAACCACACATCCAAGCCCTTACCTCTGCCTGCCGCCTCCACCTGAAAAGTATCTCCCGCATCCACTCATTCCTCAACTTCGACACTACAAAAATGCTGGTCCACACCCTCGCCATCTCCCGCCTAGACTACTGAAACATCCTTCTCTGTTGCCTCCCGTCTAGCACTCTCGCACCCATCCAAAAAATTCCTTAACTCTATTGCGTGTCTTATCCACCTCTCTCTTTGCTACTCCTCTGCCTCTCCCCTCTGCCAGTCCCTTCACTGGCTTCCCATCGCCCAGCGAATTCACTTCAAGTCACTAACCATGACCTACAAGGCTCTCCATAACCTCTCCCCTCCATACATCTCTGCCTTAGTCTCCCGATACTCCCCCCTCCGCAACTCCGCTCCTCACAGGACCTTCTCCTCTGCCCTCCCCTTATCAGCTCCTCACACAAACCGTCTCCAAGACTTCTCCCGTGCCTCACCCACACTCTGGAACTCCTGCCCCAACACTCAGACTCTCCTTTCCCCTTTCACCAGCTTCAAAAGCAACCTGAAAAACCCATTTCTTCAGGATTGCCTATAACCTACAATAACCCTGCTGCCAAAAGTACTACCCCACAAACATGTCTGCCCCTCACCTTCTGTCTCCTCCCTCCTCCTATGTAGCTTGTAAGCCCTCGCGGGCAGGGTCCCCACTCCCTCTGTTGTGCCAATTTTAAGTCATTCTTCATTATCATTGTACTCGTTTGACATATGTTATGAATGTAAACCCCCATGAATGTACAGCCCCCCTTGGAATATGGCCTTTAAAAATAATAATTAATGTTTTGACCATTCAACAGCCTCGTACAGTGACGGCTCTCCCCCTTGAATAACAGTTGGAAAACAATTTTCAGACGTTTTTTTTAACCACAAAAAAGTTTCTTAAAAATTTTCCCCCTCGTTGCCCAAAAATTTTCCCCCTTGTAATGGTCCCAAAAAGA
>JAODAL010019781.1:0-71093 GCA_025379985.1 Phyllomedusa bahiana | reverse complement strand
TCCTTTTTACCAGCAATTTCTTTCACTTACAAAAATTTTTTTGGAAAGTGAGGAATCAATTAGGGGTTTTTTTGTATCCACAAATTTCAGCACAGTCATTATCACTTACTTGAAACACCTTTCTGAAAAAATTTTTAGACAACTGAAAGAAGCTTGCTGGTTTATCTGAAAAAGGTTGGGGACTGATCTCATGATATTGCTTTTTTTTAATAAAAAATTGGGGCAATCGATAGTAATTTGATCATAAATTGGGATTGATCTCTTAGATGTATAGGTCTGATCTGACGATGACGGGGTTTTATCTGAATTGATTAGATCTGATATTATAAGTTTTGGGTTTAATTTTATAATGAATGGATCTGATTCATATGTTTGGGGTTTGATCGGGAATAATTAGATTGGATCTGATAAATCTGGGTGTATCTAGAGTATTGGGGTCTCGTCCAAATGATTGGTCTCGCCATAATATTGGGTCTCATCGATGAGTTTGGGGCTCATCTGATATGATTTGGTCTCATCCATGATGATTGGATCTTATCTCATAATGATTGGGTCTCTCTAATAATTTTGGGTATCATGAAAAAAGTGGGTCTCATCGATGAGATTGGGTCCATCTGATAATAATGGGTCTTATCCATAATGATTGGTCTTATCCATAATGTTTGGGGCCCTCATCTATAATATTGGTCTCATCGAAATGATTGGGTCCCCCCCCCATCCATATTTGATCTTATCTCATAATTTTTTGGACTCACCATGATGATTGGATCTTTCTCAAAATGATTGGGCTCATCTCATAAGATTGGGTCTCATCTGATAATATTGGGTCTCATCTGATGATGAGGGGTCTCATCTCAGATGATTGGATCTTATCTCAAAATGATTGGGTCTTCTCATAAGGATGGTCTTATCTCATAATTTTGGGGTCTTCTCATAATGAAGGGGTCTTATCTCAAATGATTGAGTCTCACTATGAGAATGGTTCTTATCTCAAAATGTTTGGTCTCATCGATAATGTTTGGGATCTCATCTAATAATATTGGGTCTCATCGAAAAAGATTGGGTCTCACTATGATGTTTGGGGTCTCATCTGATGATGAAGGGGTCTTATCTCATAATGTTTTTGGTCTCACTCAAATATTGTTCTCTCTCAAATGTTTGTGTCTCCCCTGATATATTGGGCCCTTATCTCTAAGGGATTGATCTCATCTGATATAATTGGGTTCACTAATAATATGGGTTTATCTGAAATAATTGGGGGGTCTCCTCTGATGAGATTGGGGGTCTTACTCATATGATAGTCCATCTGATATGTTGGGTTTCTCATAAGATTGACTCATCTGATGATGAATGGTTTTAAACTCATAATACCGGTTCACTCTAATGATTGGGCCCCTCATCCAAAGTTTGGGGGTCTCTTATGAGTTTGGGGTCTCATCTCAGGGGAAATTGGTCCATCTCATAATGATTGGTCATTAAATAATGATTGGGTTTTACTCAAAATGCCCCCGGGTCTCATCTCATAATGTTTGGTCTAAATCATGATATTGGGTCTTACTCAAATGTTTGGGGTTCTCATCCATAATGATTTGGTCCTCATCTCATAATGATTTATCTCTCGATGATGTTTGGGTCTTTCTCAAAATGATTGGGCCCCTCATCGATGATGATTGCATTTTGATCTGATAAGGTTTTGGGTTGATCTAATATTTTGGGCTGATTTTTTCGAAATTTTGTTGTCAAGAATAAAGATGGGTCGATCTCACATAATTTGGTCTCATCTGATTGTGTTTTGGTTTGATCTTTTTAATGATTGGTCTTGATTTAAAGACGGGGTTTTTCTATCGATATTCCCCGGATCTGACTTTTCAATATTGGGCGTGATGTGATAAGAAGGGGCCCTTATTATAATGGTTTTTGGCCTGTAATTTTTGGATCATCTAATATTTTTTATCGATTGGATTGATGGGGATTTAAACGATTAGATCTGGATTTGTTACGATTGGGATTGGTCTAATTGGGTCGGGCCTGATCTATCTATTTTTGCCCTCATCTAATAGGTAAGGGTTCATATTTTTTACTGATCATAGCTATCTGTTTCTGACTAAATTGTATTGTGGGGGGATCTGATCGTTGGTTGGTCTTTCTGATGATGGCTCAGTGTGATCTTAAAAATTTGGGGATCTGATCTGAAATGGTCGCCGTTCTTTTTTCCCCCTGTAACCCCCAGGTACCCTGGGGGCTGGGTGAATTGTGTTTTTGTTTTGTTCAACACAAAGATGATTTTTACGGCCCAGGGCTGGATGAGAGGAGAGACACCTGTCTAGGGGGCATTTTTCGGGGTTTTTTACATTTGTCTTCCTCGACAGCAGTTACTCTGAAGCACGTCCCCCAGCCGGCTACAAGTCACTTTACAAAATACTTTTTGCATTGTTTTTTTGAGCGGGTTTTGTTTTTTCACGCCGACCCTCATCGACCCTTAAAATTTAAAAAATTTTTTAAATTTTAAAAAAAAAAATATTTAAAAAAATGAAAGAAAAAAAAATACCGGGAAAATCCCAAAAAATTAAAAAATACACCTCCCTTTCCACAAATAATAAATAAAAAATCACCAAACCGGGAAAAAAACAAACAAAAAAAACAACCACCCCCAAAAAAACAACCACATAAAACCCCACAAACCCCCAAATAACCCACCCCAAAACAAAAACCACCCCCAAACCCCCCCAAAAACCCCCCCAACAAAAGCTTTTAAAACAAAAAATAAAAAAGGCAACCACCCTTTTTTTTCCCTTTTTCAAAAACAACCCAAAAAAAACCCAAAAAAACCTTTTTTGGCAACCAAAAAAAAAAAACAATAAACACACCCCCCCCCCCAAAACCCCCCCAAACTTTTAGGCCCCAAAACCCCCCCAAAAAAAAAACTTTCCAAAACCACCAAAACCCCCCAAAACAACACGCACCCCTTTTTTCCCCTTTTTTAGACCCAAAAATCAAAAAAAAATCCCCAAAAAAAAAACCCTGGGCCCCCCCCCAATTTTTCCCCCCATTTCCCCCCCCACCCCCAATAACTCCCCCCTTTTTCCCCTTTTTTTTTTTAAAAAAAACCCCCCAAAAAAAAAACTTTTTTTTCCCCAAAAAAAAAGCCTCCCCCCCCCGGGGGGCCCCAAAACCAAAAACCCCCAAAAAAAAAACCCCCCCCAACCCCCCATTTTTTTTTTCACCCAAAATTTTTTTTAACCCAAAAAAACAAACAACCCCCATTTTAAAATTTTAAGGATTTCCCCAAAAAAGCCCAAAAACCACCTTTCCGAGGGCGGGTTTTTTTTTCACTAAAAAGGGGGGGGAATTTTCCCCTTTAAAAAAAAACCCCCCCCATTTAAAAAATTTAAAAAAAGGGGGGGGAAAAAAATGCCCAAATTTTTTTTCATCACAAAAAAAAATTTTCCGGAAAAAATCCGTTTAGGGAACTACCCCCAAATTTTCTTTTATTCTTTTAAAATTTTGGAAGGGGATTTCCCTTTAAAAAGGAAAAAAATTTTTTCCCTAGGTTTTTCAAGGTTTTTCAAAAAAAATTTTAAACCCCAAACCCTTTTCCCCTGGGGGGATTTAAGGATGGGCCACACGAAAATTTTTTACATTTTTCCCCGATTCCCCCCAAAACCCCGGCATTGCACAAAACCTTTGGGTTTTTGTTTTCCACGTTAAAAAAAAAAGAAAAACCCCCTTTTCCCCCCCCCCAAAATCGGCCCCCCCGGGGGGGTTTTTCCCCGGGGGGGGGGGGGGGATAAGCCATGGATAATGGTTGTCTATGGGGTCGGCGTAATTGCGGGCAAAATCCGTCCCCGCAATTACGCCGCCAATAAGCCGTTGTTCCATTTCCAATTTTATCTTGATTCCAACAAATAAAATATTATATTTTATAATTTATTGATTGCTATCTGTGTTAATTATGTATGCAGGCAGTGATGTAGGATTAAAGTTAGATCAGATGTAGATAGATGGATAATTTTGGGTTATTCTGCTTGAAAAATACATTTATGGGGAGATTTAATTACATGTACAAATATGTGAAAGGACAGTACACAGACCTGCATGATCTTTTTACATCTAGGCCTGTAACAAAGACGAGGGGGCATCCTCTATGTCTAAAGGAAAGAAGGTTTCACCATCATCACAGAGCAGGATTCTTTACTGTAAGAGCGGTGAGACTATGGAACTTGCTGCCACAAGAGTTTGTGATGGTGATGTTATTGACCAAGTTCAAGAAGGGTTTCCTCTTGTATTGGCATCCGCCTCCTAGGGGTTTTTACCTTCTTCTGGATCAATATTATGGGATTGTAGGTTGGACTCAATGTACCTGTATGTATCTTACCTGTATGTATCTTTTTTCACCCTTATCTGCTATGTTATTATGTATAGGCAGACAGACAGACAGACAGACAGACAGACAATTAGATAATTAGATAGATATGATAGATGGATTAGATGGATGCATAGATGGAATAGATAGATAGAAATGATAGATAAATAGAAATGATAGATGGATTAGATAGATTAATAGTGAACATAAAAGTTATGATTGCATAAACAAGTTTATGAGGTGAAGTTAGATGATGCTTATACTTTATGATTATGTATATATCCTGTACAGATTTAGTTCCTGTGGGAAGATCTACAAACACTTAGGCTATGTCTACACTGCATCGGACGAAAAACGGCCCAAAAGCGGCAGTTTTTTTTCCGATGCAGGACCGCGGTTTTTGTCACATTTTGTACAAAACCGCGGTCGCTTCTAGTTTTTTTGCCGTCACTCATACAGTTGTATTGTATGGGATGACGGCAAGAAAAGGAGAAGCGCCGGCGTATTATACAACATGTTGTATAATACGCCGGTGCCGAAAGACGAGCAGACAAAAAATGAGCTGTGTAGACTGCAGCTCGTCTTTTCCATTGCCGTCTACGGGGCTGCAGGAACGATCGTATCCTCGGCGCTTTTAAAAAGCGAAAAGCGCCGAAGATACGATCGTATTCCTGTGCAGTGTAGACATAACCTAAGGCTGCGTCCCCATGTTTCAGTGCCGTACTCACGGCTGCATGGGGACGGCTTTTCTCCGCGAATAGCAGAGAAAAGCCCTCTCCCTTCACATAGACATGTTCATATTTCGCCTGAAAACCAGACAGAAGAATGAACATGTTCTATGTTTTTCGGACCGCCGAAACACATTCCTGGTGTTTTTGGCAAAAAAGAAAAAATGCCATAAAAATTAGGAGTGAAGAAAACCTTGTGGAAGTACGGAGAACCCCTGTAATCCTGGAAGTGACAGTTATGGTGTAGATCTTATTGAGATACTGACCAGACGTGAATCATTACATCACTAGTGACCTTATTGTCTAATAATGCTCACACGATGTATTGCGGCACGTACAGTACGCGCCGCAGTATATCGTGTGCTTCAGGAGCTCGTGTTCCTGCCGGCCCCATAGACATGCATTGCTCACGGTGCGAAAGCGCCGCGAATAAGTGACATGTCAGTTATCTCCCTATGCGTACAATACGTATTGTACGAGCGGGAAGAGGAGGCGTAATCCATAGTTCTTTATGAAAACTATGGATTACCGTAATTTCGGCGTGCCGAAAGTACACCGTGTGAACATACCCTTACAAAGAGCACCATGTATCTATATAGTTGCTAATGGGTTAAAGGGGTTGCCCACTTGAAAAAAAGAGTTAACAAAAAAATGTAAAAAGAACACCGAAAAACCTGTCCCTGCCGCTGCTGCTCCTGAGCTCCTGGCAATCCGCTTCTCTTCATTTCTGACACAGGAGGGGCTCACGCTCCATTCACTTTCAATGCAGAACCTGGAAGTGAAGAGTAGTGGATCACCAGGAGCTCTGGAGCAGCAGTGGTGATTGACAGGTAGGTACTGTAAGTATCTTTTATTTTTTCCTTTTCTGCCCTCCCTAACCCAATTAAAGTAAGAAAACTTTCTGGGTCTAAGACTTTCTTTGTTGTCCATAGAAACCAATCAGAGCGCCCCTTTAATTTTTTCAGAGCACAATATGAAATGAAAGGGGTCGATTGAGAGAGTCTCAGACAAAGAGTTTTCATTCAGGTGGCCCATCATTTTTTCAAGTGGACAACCCTATTTAAAGGGGAAAGCCACTTATAGCCCCATCGTTCCATAGCAGAATAACAATAAAATACCAATAACATAACAATAACAATAAAATAGCCAGCCCCCCGCCACTTTACATTTTCTACTCTGAGACTTCCATGGTATGATGTCTCCTTCTGCTTTCCTGTATTGGTGACCACTCTGCACAGTTTTTCAATAGGAAATAAGAGAATAAAATCTTATTTGCCTTCACAGAAGCCTCCAGTTACGTCCAAATGAGTTTAGATGCTTTCTAGGGTGTCACAATCCATTCAGTTTAGGAACTGGCAAAGGTCCAAGCTTGTGAAGGACGCCACCAAGGACGTCTTGTGAAATGTTGATTCCCTCCATGTTATAAATTCTCAGTTTTATTAAATGAGATGTTCTCTTTGCCCGCTTACTCCCGATAGGGGCACCCTCACCCTTCGCCCCTCACCCTTCGCCCCTTACCCTTTGATACATTTACCCCGCTGTGGTTCCAGGACACCAGTTTATGTGTGTGATGACTTTCATATAATTAATGGGCCATTTCCACATTTCATATCGCAGAGGGAAAACCTAATCTAAGCATAATAGACATCTTTATCCACAATCCTGGCGTAGAAAGTCGAAAGGAAGAAAAGGGATTTCCTAAAATAAGCCCACTATTCTTTCAGCAGGAAATAGCACTATACGTTCGAAAAGAAAAATGGTAACTGGACATGCACTAAAGCCACCGTGACCTGTAACCCGCCAAGCTACAGGAAGCGACTGATTAAACTTTTGCCAAGTCAGAGAAGTGTCTCCTGTTTACAGCTTAACCCCTTGGTTCCAGTGAGGGGCCGTTATGTGCTTAATGGCCCTGTTGTTACAGTGCGTTGTATATGGGAGAGGCCGGTTACAGCCATGCTTCACTACAGGGTGATGGCATGGGGAGAATGAGATGGCAGTTTTGTTTTTCACATACACCAACATTGCTCTTTATGATGAACGTGGCTTGAACTTCCCCATTTAGGGTGATGAAATGCCTGTTTTTGCAGTTGCTTTATTAGACAGATAGTGAAGCTCACCCCCTGGTACTGGGACCATTATATAGCACTAACATAAAAAGGACTTATGGCCATGCACATGTCTATTTTAGTAAATACATGCCTTCCCTGTGAAATAATCTGGAGCATCTTCTCTTATAACTCTGTGTTGTGTAGTTTCCCTCTTATTCCTCCTAGAAATATATTACTGAATCAGTCAGATGGGTGTTACCAGTTGGAGGTGTGTCCCTGCACAGTCTGACATTGTCCAATCAGTGCTGACAGAGTCAGTTTGTGGAGGGACACACCCCTTTGAAAACTGGAAAGGTAACACCCATTTGACTTACTAAGTAATATATTTCTAGGAGAAATAACAGTTTAACACAGTGATATAAGAGAAGATGCTCCAGGACTGTTATTTCACAGAGAACACAAGGACTCAGACATCAGGCAATGTCACAGGTCCTCTTTTAAGGTTAACAGTATATAATACATAGCAACCAGAGACCCCAAAGCTAAGTTCTTCTTACTACTTGCTCACCTGACTGCCCCTCTGGACAGTAAAGCTTTGTAATTTCTTGCTTGCATTTATCCCTTATTCATCAGGAGGACTTTGTAAGCCCCAAAATCTTTGCCTTTAAATTGGCAGTGGCTCTGGAGAAGGGTAACCTGTACTATTATAGAGGCAAACCATGTAGCTGCCACAGGACCCTTAAAGGGGTTGTCTCACTACACTGATTTATCCTGTTTTCTTGGTTTCATTTTGAATTCAGGGGCGTGTTTACTGGCTTCTACTAGGCTGCAGTAGAAGCCAGGTCTGTAGCTATAGCAACCAGTGTTGGCAGCCTATCTTGAGAGATTTAACAGGTCTGTAGCTATAGCGACCTGAGGAGCTGATGCAGCCGATACAAGATTGGATATCTAGGAATAGGTAGGACACTGTCAATGGACACATATTGCAAAGTGACTTGTTTTTGCAAGATCTTTAACATAAAAAGCAATCCTTATAGCGAGACAAGCCCTTTAAAGAAATTGTCCCCTGACTTGTTTGATCTATTACTATTGAGTGGTAAAGACTTCTCTCACCCAAAAAACTGATTAAGGGGCTGTTTACACGGCAAGTGCCAAATACCGGCCGCAAAACTGCCGAGCGGAAAACCCGTGCAGTGGGGACTGCTGCACGGGTTTTCCCTAGAGCCCCGTTCTGCTGGTTTTCGGACGGTTTTTCAGGCGGTCTGCAAAACCGCAAACCACCTGAAAAACCGGCCAAAAACCCTTGCTATGGGGAAATGCCCTAAATGTCCTAAGGTGATATTACGGAGTTGGGGAAGGCAACAGATTCTTATGTCCTGCATTGATAAAGACCTACACCTTTATGGGGTTCCATCATGACTTTGTTTCGCCTCCTCACTTTTTGGTGCATATTTTGGCCATCAAGGCAGAAGATCAGTGCTGGTCGGAATCACTGACAACGAGCAGTACATATGAAACAATAAGGAGAGAGCGAAGCTAATATTGTACAATTTTTTTTTTAATTCATAATATTTAAAGATTAATTGTTTATTTTGGATGTTCCTACGTCAATTTTAAACCATGGCAAAGCCCCTTTAAAGGCAGATGGCAATATTTCTGTAAGTAAAAACAAATGTAACTTACAAAAAATATAAATAACTTGTGATGTACAAATATGTGGCCAAAACCTCCCTACTAGCTCTGACTGCAAAAATATAAAATGAGCCCATACTTACCTCTCCCATCACCACCATTCCAGCGCTGCCAACGCGTCAGTGTTCTCCCCGGCCTCTCATTGATGATATCACGTTCATGGATCACAGATGCTGCAGCCAATCACTGACCTCTGTGGTCACATGCCAACACGGGACTACAACGTCATTGGATGCAGCATCATGTGATCCATAACATCATCAGCGGTGACAACAATGAAGCTTTTTAACAGACAAATAGCACTAAAGGTCCCAGGTTACCACGGCATTAGCAGGACCCTACCTACTTGTAAATGTCCATATTATACACATATATCCCGTATTCAAACTGAAAAGCTTTACATATCCAAATGTTCTTTTAAATCACTGCTGGGAACCACACCATGTTGGGGCTCAAAAAATGGATCAACCCTTCTATTCTGACTGACATTTTTAGAAGAATTCACTAATTTCAACAGAACATTCCTACAGCCTAATGTCAAAGAATCAAGGCAACGTAATATATTTGATTGCCATCAGAATAATTCATGCAAAAAAGTCTTGAAGCTGCCCATACAGTGCCCTAGATAAATAACTGAACAGAAAAGCTAAACAGCATTTTCACCTAAAGCGTAAAAGGATTCTCCAAGACTTTTAAACACCTTCCTACCATACTTACCTCTCCTATCATCACCATTTTAGCACTGCCAGAGCTTCATTGTTCATATTATACACATATATCCCGTATTCAAACTGAAAAGCTTCTCATTAAACACTTCTTTCATTTCAATTTGTCCTCAAATATGAAAAGACATGATAACATCCACTCGATCATGAATAACAAAGTTCATGAAATATAGATATAATAAATGTAACTCCATGGCAAACGCATACGACGTTTTGGGGGATAGCCACGCCCCCTTTCTCAAGAAAGGGGGCATGGCTACCCCAAATGTGCCGAGTATTGAGGACTTAGGGCCTTTACAGTGGATTCCAAGTTACATTTATTATATCTATATTTCATGAACTTTGTTATTCTGTGCACCTGTTGGGATTGTGGGACAGGTACACTGTCAGCAGTGGGATGGCCTGCAGGTCTTGCACCTGTTCTGCAGGCAGGGTAAGGTGCCATTTTCAGTTGGGGCCTTCAGGGCGCTCCGGCGCTGCAGGCACATCCACATTGCTGACAGTGTACCTGTCCCACAATCCCAACAGGTGCACAGAATTAGGGGGACATTTTCCTGCAGGTCTTCCAATGTGGTGTGTCTGATTATGTGTGTGCAATGTCCGACCACAGGCCTCTATGTGGGCGAAACAGGACAGAGACTCAGCCAGCGTATGAATTCACAGTCT
This sequence comes from Phyllomedusa bahiana, assembly GCA_025379985.1. Classification (NCBI taxonomy): domain Eukaryota; kingdom Metazoa; phylum Chordata; class Amphibia; order Anura; family Hylidae; genus Phyllomedusa; species Phyllomedusa bahiana. Next base: position 60,871 of record JAODAL010019781.1, on the reverse strand, counting down.
GTACATTTTCAGTTTTTGTATAACATCATGTCTGAAGAAGAGAGCTAGTACTCTCGAAAGCTCACCTTCAAATATACTCAGTTAGCCTCTAAAAGGTATCGCCTGATTTCTTCACTCTTCAGTAAGGTCTTGTTAGGTTGTCACAGGTATCAGGAGCCATGTTGACTGCATTCCATTGCTGCCGGAGGGTGCGGAGAGGAGAGGTGGGATCCATAGAGTAAGCACGTCCATCGTGTCCCATTCCACATACTGTATGCTCAGTTGGGTTCAAGTCTGATGAATTAAGGGCCAGGGTGGTACTTGGAAATTATGGTCATGCTCTTACAACCAATGTCGGACATTTCTAGCCATGTGATATCGCATTGTCTTGCTGGATGATCCCAAGTGCCCCAGGGAAGACTATCAACATGTATTGGTGTACGTGATCTGCAAAGATGGATTCATACCCAGATTGGTTGAGAGTGCCTTCTACATGGATGAGTAGCCCAGCTAATGCAACCTAATGCAGTCCAGTAAAAACTGTAATAACTGTATTTTGTATTATCTCTGGATTTCTTCCTGAAAGGAATATTTATTTCTGACCCAATCAAGGCAGATCCACAAGATATACCAAATATATGTCCAATAGGTCTGGGACTCCAAAGAGGAGAAGATAAGCTGGAGAGGCGGTCGTGTGTATGTGATGCTTTCTCTAGTTATTGTGAAATGGCCACTTCTGTCACCCCTAAGAAATGGGCGTCTCATATCCTCTCCCTGAACTACCGAGCAGGGGACCCGCATTCTGATCTATGGCAGGCCCTAAAGTGGAATCTGCTATTTTGGGTTTTTACAATTGAAGTGCTATAAAGGCCTTAGACGGGGAATACCCCTCTACGATTTACTGCAGAACCTGGGAGAGGTACAATATGATAACGCGGCTCTTGGACCAGAAAATACTGTGCACCCCTGCTTTATACACACGTCAGGTACCCTCGATTCTTTTGGGGTGGTAAGTTCCCCATGTGCCCTGGGGCCCCTTTCTTACTGACATTAACCTCTCACATCAATGACACGTGCTACTCCACAGTTTCCACATCAGTTATTCACAATAGTGCCATTTGTCAACTCACAATACACTTTCAGCACAGCAGGATGCGAAAAGTTCACAACCTGCGCAGTTTCAGAAAAACTCTCACCCTTGGCTTGAAAGCCAATAATCCTCCCTCTGATGAGAGCAAAGAGGGAAAAGTGGGGAAGCAGCCTATGCAACCTTTTATACCCAAAAGCCAGTTACCACACAGCTTCCCTTCATGAGCTAAGCACTGCTTTGGTCAAAAAGGAATTGGTCATAAAAATGTGATTTGACTGAGTTTATGTCTTTTAATACATTTGCTGCATCCAGGACTGGTGCCCAGGCAAATAAGGCACATAGCAACCCCCCAATGTAAATTCAGCCCCAGCCATGCCTCTTTGTGCCCCCTTACTTTGTGGGATGAAGTGGCGCCCTAGGCTGTCACCTACCTTCGCCTATCCATAGTGCATGTTTAAGCATATATGACCTGGCATAAATTGTAGCTAAAATTGATGCCACCTTGTGGCATAAATCAAGGTAAAAGTGTCAATCTGCCAAAGGACACGCCCCTCCATTATGCCCCACCCACTTTTAGAAAAGTGATGAAAGCAATGTCAACCCGTTTTTGCAAGTGTGGTCTGAACATAATCTTGAGACTTTCATACACTAGAAAGGTGGCTTTGGCCAGTGTTGATGTGTTCCAGGCTTCAGGCTGCTTTCATACTATTTGCCTTGTCCATTCGGTGTATAGAGCCCCAGAGCTCCTGGTATATACATTAAACATATCTACGCTCCCTTGTTTGTTGGCGTGTATATTTGGTAAACTTTTTTTCTCCCTGTGGAATATTACAGTAAGCGGGGCAATTACATACAGATCAATCAAAAATGTATGCTGCATGGTATACAGTTTTTTAATATAGAAGCCTGTGGGTGACAGAGGTCACTGTATTCTTATACAGGGGTGCCGGCGGGAAGTAAGGGGGCCCACGTCACCCCCAGAACCCTCTGTACCCCCACTATCGGGACAAAAAACATGCTTTGTCTCTGTTCTCATACTTAAAGGGTTTTGCCACAAAGGCATTTTATGTCCTCTATTCCTCTCTTTGGCTTTATGTGCTAAAAGGTTTTATTTTTTTGAATTGCATGTCGCAGATGATTTTCACCACCCTTTCCATGTGCTCACTCTGGCCAAACAAAGATCTGTTTATGTAAAGAGCTGTGAGTAGCTACAATGTAGCTCAGGGGTTAAAGTTTTTTTCCCTTGGAAGTTCCTATGTTCAAATCCCTGCAGAAACCAAACCTGTGGATTTGTTTTCTCTTTATCAATACACATACCTAATTCAGGTTTCTTTTTTTTTATTTATCTGCATTGTATAATTACTAATCTGCATGGATCACTTTGCTGCTTGGCTCCCTCACTTCCTCTCTACTGAAATACCCACTCTCACATGGTGCTTTAACACCCCTATTGATGACCCTTCTCCCTCTCCCTTTCCCCAGACCCTTTTCACTAACCTCTTCTCTTGGCCCTCCATTTTTACAAACTCTCCCACCCCAGGAGGGAAACTCTTTTATCGGGTTTTCTGTAACCTTTCCCTAAATCTCTAATTTTAATAATTCCCCTTACACTCTCCTATCACAATTTATTTCCTCCTTTTACTAATTCTCACCCATCTCGGGGACCACCTGCCCGTCGCCATTCAAAAATATCCACTAATAACACTCAGAATTCACAGGGGCCAACATCCTCACTCCCCCCCAACCCTCCATCTCCCCCCCTGACCGGGCTCCAAAACAATAAAAGAAACTCTTTCCACCCCCTGGACCATTGGAAAAACCCAAAAACCCACCCCCCAATCAGACACCCACCCTGGGGACCCCTCAGACTCACATCTGCAGCGAGTTCCAAAAGTCGGAGCATCTGTGGAGAATCGAAGCACCTGCAGCTTTCTCCCCACAATTTATGTCAGGACTTTTCAAACTGCCCCTTTAAAACGCAAACAAAAATATTTCACCCCCCCCCCAGCAACCTTACACAAAACCCTAAAAGCCCCGTTTTACACCCTCCCTTCCTTCTAGGGCCCAACGCTCAGGCCCCCGGGCTTGACCTCCATTGGGAAGACCTGGCCCCTCACTTCAAAGAAAAAATGACAAAATCCGGAAAACACTCGTTCAAACCCCAACAGCACATCTGGTCCTCCCCCACATACCCCAGCCACCTCGCTTTGCCGGAAAAGAAAAAGAAATTTTCCAGGTTTTGTGCTGCTCGCCCCCACCCCTGCTCTAGTGACCCCACCCCCCCCACCTGTCCAGTCTATTTTCCCCCTTTTCATCTCCACATAACGGCAATTGTAACCTCTCTTCTCCCCTGGGATCTTCTCACCTCCTTTAAACGCGTTATAACTTCTATGAAAAAGCCCACCTGGGGCCCCCCTGCGCAAACACCGACCATCCTAAACCCGCCCCTTTATCCCAAAACCCCGGAATGCTTGGGCTACTCTCGCCTAATCCGCTATTCTCCGCTAACCTCTTTTTGCCCTCTGCAATCGGGTTTTCCCCACCCTACACTCCACGGAACGGCTCTAACTAAAGTCTCCAATGACTCCCAACAGCTAAAAACCCGGCAATACTCATTTTGCTTCTTCTGGATCTCTCTGCAGCGTTTGACACTGTTGATCACCAACTTTCCTCAGCATGCTCAGCCCAACCATTGGCCTCCAGACCCCCTGCTCTCCTTGGGTTTCATCTCAACCTTTTTAACCCCCTTCAGGTCCATTTGCAGTTTACCTCCCTCCCTTCCTCTTGCTGTCGGTTCCTCAGGGTCCCTTCTTGGTCCCCTCCTCTTTAAATTTATAAGCCCCCCTTTGGGCAAACCCCCAGCAGATTTGGCTTTCCGTACCCTCTCTACCTGATGACACCCAATTTAACCCCTCCCGAACATCCCCTCCCCTCTGCACAAAACACCAAGGCTGCCCGTTGCTGTTCTACACATGTCATCCCTGTATCTTAAACAAACCTCACTAAAAAATGAATTCTATCATCCCACCTTACAAAAGACCTTCCCTGCCCTTTTTGTCTCAGTGTGTGGGGACCCCATAACCCTAGGGGGCAGGCCCGCTGTCTTTGGGGTTTTACTAGATTCCGATCGTTTTCACCCCTATATCCAACCCCCGCCCCCTCCCGTCACCTGCACCTCAAGAACACTCCGAATCCCTCCTTTTTTTCATGTGGAAAAACTCAACTCTCATTTTGCTCTTATTCATTCTCGTCCGATACTTAACTCCCTGCTTATATCTCCCTCTTTTCAAACTCTCCCCTCCCCAGTCTGTCCTGAATCACACCCGGCTTTTTTTTCTTTTCCACCGCTTACTGATGCCTCTACCTGCGTCGTCACGCACTGGTTGCCCATTTTGTACAGGATACAACATAAAATCATCACCTCACTCATAAAGGGGTTTCCCCACGCTGCTCCTCCACATCTCCTCCCTATCTCTGTCTACCACCCTACCCACTCTCTCCGTTGATGATGATATAGGTTTCACTCTCCCATCAAAAAATTCCGCCTCCCTTCCCCCCAAGACTTCACACGTCGGCACCAGTTTCCCGGAAAAAATGCTACCCCGGGGGATCAGGCACACTCGAATCCATGCTTTAAAAGGGCCCTGAAACAATCTTTTCACTCTGGCCTACCGAACCCTAATGCTAACACCCTCCTCCCCCCCCCCCTCCCTTACCCCTCACTCATTTTCGCCTTAACTTTATATAATGTACTGTTTGGGTGGCAGGTTCATCCGAATTCTACGTATAACAACCCCCCTATTTATTCACACGGTGACCCTTTTAAAACTAGCATTTTTACCCCTTTCTCTCCCGTACACCCCAAAAGAGTAACTCTTGCGAGCAGGGCCCCCACCTTTTGTTCATCTGTAAGACTTTTCTTTGTGCAATGTTTTTCTTTTGTCTGTACCCCACACCCCCCAAATTGTAAAGTGCTGCGGAATATGTTTGGCGCTATATAAATAAAAATTATTTTTATTATAATTACTAAAGGGTAAAATGGCACACCTGGGGTTGAAATCACTCGCATGGTGGTTGGGTTACCCAGGAATAGATAAGTAGCCCAGAGAGCAGAGGTGATGTCTGAGCATGTGCGAGCAGAGCTGACGATCTCTTGTCACTGGTCGTATACCCTGAAGACGACCTGTACACTATGGATCACGGAGCAGCTAAAACAAAAACAGTAGAACACTTCTAAGAATGATGATTGGTGAAAATTTTATTATTTAATTTTCAAGCTTCTCACATCAATTTACTTCATGGCAAAACCCCTTTAAGAAAGTAATGCTTATCTTTTGACAGATGCATTCAACTGATGGCACCGCTATGGTGGGCATTGTATGGTGAGCAGTGTCTGGCTGGCACTGTTCTGGTGGACACTTAATGGCTGGCACTGCTATTGTGGACACTGCTATGGTGGGCACTGTAGAGCTCGCACTGTTATGGTGGGCAGGGGCGTAACTACCGGGGTAGCAGGGGTAGCAGTTGCTACGGGGCCCCTGTGCTTAGGGGGGCCCCGGGGCAGCTGCTACCGTGTCCGCTACCCCGGTAATGCCGCTCCTGGGCCCGCCGGCAGTGAACTTAACAGTTCACTGCGGCGGGGAGCTGCGGGGCCCGGCGCACACTCCCTCTGAACGCCCGGGCCCGGGCTGGAGCTAGCAGGACGGAGCACCGATCGCTCCGCTCTGGTACTTACCCCTGCTGGCGCTCTGTGGTCACGTGGGCGCGTGCGGTGACGTCACATCACCGCGCCGCCCGCGCTGAGCGCAGAGGCTGCAGGGAGAGCAGCAGACAGGAGCGAGCGGCGCATCAGGGGAGCGTGGACCGAGGTAAGTGATTTCTTATTTTACCTACCCCATATGCCTGCCGTATACCCCATATGCCTGCCTATACCCCCCCATATGCCTGCCTATACCCCCATATATGCCTGCCTATACCCCCCCCCCCATATGCCTGCCTATACCCCCTATATGCCTGCCTATACCCCCTCATATGCCTGCCTATACCCCCCATATGCCTGCCTACACCCCCCATATGCCTACCTATACCCCCCAATGCCTGCCTATACCCCCCCATATGCCTGCCTATACCCCCCTCATATGCCTGCCTATACCACCCATATGCCTGCTTATACCCCCCATATGCCTGCCTATACCCCCCATATGCCTGCCTATACCCCCCATATGCCTGCCTATACCCCCCATATGCCTGCCTATACCCCCTCATATGCCTGCCTATAAACCCCCCTCATATGCCTGCCTATACCCTCCTCATATGCCTGCCTATACCCCCCATATGCCTGCCTCATACCCCCCATAATCCTCTGTCTATATAACTATACCCCCCATATGCCACCTATACAGTCCCCCTATATGCCTGCCTGCTATAACAGCCTCCCCCCCATATGCCTGCCTGCCGCTGCCTATACAGCCCCCTATATGCCTGCCTATTCAGCCCCCTATATGCCTGACTGCCTATATGCCCCCATATACCTGCCTATACGCCTCCATATGCCTGCCTATACAGCACCCATATGCCTGCCTATGCAGCCCCCATATGCCTGCCTTTACAGCCCCCATATGCCTGCCTATACAGCCCCCATATGCTGCTATACAGCCTCCTATGCCTGCCTATACAGCCCCCAACATGCCTCCTATACAGTCCCCACATGCCTGCCACTACACCCCCACATGCCTGCCGTATAACCCCCACATCCCTGCCTTTACAGCCCCCCCCATATGCCTGCCTCTACACCCCTATATGCCTGCCGTATACCCCCCACAAGCGCCCTAAACCCCCACATGCTGCCTGTCTACTTATATGGGCACCCCTTTATCTACCTAAACCCTCACTTATGGCCCTTATAGCCCACCTAACCCCTGTCTACCTGAATGGCTCCCTATAGCTAACCTAAACCCAGCCTGCCTATATGGCACTTATTGGCTAACCTAAACCTTGTCTATTGGCCGCCATATATCCTATCTAAACCCTCCTGCCTCGCCTTAATGGACCCCATATAGCCAGGGGGGCAGGTGCTGGAAAAGTCAGGATTCAAGATATTTTTGTACAAATACTGCAAGGACGAAGTGGACCGAGAGATGTCATCATGGCGGACTGACCGGATGCAGAAACAAAAGAGAAAGTCAATGAACTGGTCAGAGAACATCACCCTGTGAGTCAACAAGATGTAACCGCATGTAATCACGTATATGTCTTGCACAGGCTGTTGTACACTTGCTAACTACCATTATATGGTCCCCGTAGAGTAATCTACAGTCTGCAGAGCCTGTGAACCACTGGTTTCTACCACTATATTCACGGTATGGAGGTAATATACAGTCTGCAGGAGCCTGTGTACACTGGGTCTACCACTATATGGTCACTGTATGGAGGAAATATACAGTCTGCAGAGCCTGTGTACACTGGTGTCTACGCACGATATGGTCACTGTATGGTGGTTACATACAGCCTGCAGAGCTTGTGAGTCACTGCTATCTGCTACCACTATTATTTCACTGTATGGAGGTAATATACAGTCTGCAGAGCCGTGTACACTGGTATATACCACAATATGGTCACTTTATTACAGTTATATATTATTATTATTAGACAGTAATTGGTCTTTGTAGACTAGATCAGTCATAGTGTAGGGGGTATTATTCAGTCACTAAGTGGTGGAAATATTGTGGTCCCAAGTTTCTGGTGGTATAATCAGTCCTATTTAATGAAGCGTTAATGTAATTGCTGGATCCTTAGTAAGTGGGATTTGATTTGGTAGCAGTATGATGGTGATATGTATGGTGAGGTATTTGCCCGCTGTATTATCTTCTATTATCTAACAGCATGTCCTGGAACATGGTCGTGGACAGGGAGTGGGCGAGGGGGGGGGCAATCCACACGTGTTTGCTTAGGGGGCCGCTGCTTCTCTAGTTACGCCCATGATGGTGGGCATTGTATAGCTGACACTTTTATGGTGGGCACTGTATTGCTGTTACTGCTATGGTGGGCACTGTTATGGTGAGCAATGTACAGCTAGCACTGTTATGATGGGTATTGTATGGCTGGAACTGTTAGGGGCCATTCACACGGCACAGTGCAAATACCGGTCGGAAATCCCGGCACACGGCCACAGGAGGACGGCTTTTCTCCGCGGTTTGCGGAGAGAAGCGCCCCCCCCCCCTTCGCATTAACATGTTTATATTCCGCCCGAAAGCCGGGCAGAAAGATGAACGTGCTCAATGTTTTTCGGACCACCGGTGGTGTGAAAAACCGTCCAGAGGAAAAGCCATGCAGTGCGGACCGCTGCACGGATTTTACATAGACGTCCATTATGAAAGTTGACACCTGGTTTACAGATGGTTTTCAAAACCGACAACCGTATATAAAACCGGATGAAAACCCTGCTGTGGAGACAAACCCTTATAGTGGGCACTATACTGCTAGCACTGTTATGCTTGGCATTGTATGGCTTGCACTATAGGGCGTTATATGGTATATTAACTAACATAAATGATCAATCCAGTAAAAACGTATTCTTTATTATCTCTTGATTTCTACCTCAAAGGAGAATTTATTTCTGACACAATAATTGCAGATCAACAAGATATTACGTAAAAATGTCTAATAGGTTCAAGACTCCACAGAAGAGGAGATGTTGGAGAGCAGGCTATGTATGTGTTGTTCTCTCTAGTTATAGCTGTGAAACAGCCACTTCTGTAACCTCAAAAACTACCAGTGAAAATAATTGCCTTATCCCATACATGCCAACTCTCCCGTTTTAGCGGGGGGGGTCCCAGCTATTTGGGTGCCCCCCCCCCGCCCGTCTCCGGATTGAGTTGGCATTCCTCCCCGCTCCCGCCGCCTGCAGGTGGCGGGGGTCCTTTAGAATTACCCCAGCGGAGGGGCGCAAGAGGAGCGCTTGCGCAGCTCTCTTGCGCCGACCAGGGCCCGCTCTACAGGCGGGTGAAGCAGGCCGCAGCGCCGCTCACCCGCACGTTGCGTTTCACTGTGCGGGGAGGAGCAGGAGGGATCGCTCCCTCCTTCCCTTCCTCCCTGTATGTCCGGCGCCTGTGCGCGCCGAACATACAGTCAGCGGCGCAGGGGAAGTGACAACTACGGCTGCACTCACTTACAACCTTATCCCCTGCTTCGCGTGAGGAGATCGTCCCGGAGCGGCCGCGCTGCAGGAGCCTGTGAGGTTGAGAGACTATTATTATGTTTAATTTTTTATTAGCTTTAGGGGCACTACCTGGGTACAATAAGGGGGCTCTCTACCTGCTACAATGGGGGCTCCTGGCTACAATGGGGTTCTACACTGGCTACAATAAGGGGGCCTCTACCTGCTACAATGGGGGCACACCTGGCTACAATGGGGGGTCTACCTGGCAACAGAGGGGGCAAACTTCTAACCCTGCTACAATAAGGGGGCACTACCTGACTACATTTAGGGGGCACTACCTGGCTATACAATGGGGGTCTACCTGGCTACAATGGGGGTTTATATTGGCCCAGAGGGGTCACCTACATGGCATAGCGAGGGGCACTACCCTGGCTAAACAATGGGGGTCACTACCCTGGCGTACAATGGGTGGTCTACCTGGCAACAGAGGGGGCACTACACTGGCTAACAATGGTGGCACTACCGGCTACAATGGGGCACTATCTGGCAACAATGGGGGCACTACCTGGCTACAATGGGGGCACTACCTGGCACCCATGGGGGACCTACCTGGCAAACATGGGGCACTACTAGCAACAAAGGGGGAGGGGCACCTACCTGGGCTAACAAAGGGGGCACCTACCTGGCTACAAAGGGGGAGTCTACCTGGCTAACAAAGGGGGCATCTACCGGCTACAAATATGCTCTACCTGGCTACAGTGGGGCATCTACTTGGCTACAAGGGGGCATACTACCGGCCTGTAAGTGCGCACTGTCGCACGGCTAGGTACCTGGTTTTATGGCGGAGCTACATACCAAGCTATAAGGTCTCTACCTGGATTTCTTTCCAAAGCCGTTATGCAGTTAGTGGAGTGGGTGTAGGCTTTATTGAAGGGGCGTGGTAATATCCGACAAATGGCGTTGTCCATGCAAATTTTGGCCGCTTACTAAGATCTCCCCCGGCATTTTCATTTTCAAAAGTTGGCAGCAACTATCCTTAACCCCTCTCTTTTGGGAGTATGAGGGCAGGGGGGTGGCCCGCCAATGATGTGATCTCTTGTAGTGCCTTAAAGTGGAACCTCTCAGCTATTTTAGGTATTTAAAATTGAGATGCCATAAAAGTCTCAGATAGAGAATACCCCTCTAGGGGGAGGTACAATATGACAGTGTGGCCCTTGGACCAGGAGATGTCAGGCACCGCTGTCCTATACTGCGGCACTGTCAGAGCTATATATGTAAGGAGATTCTCCAACCCATCCCTCCAGCAGATCTCTCTCTCCATTAGGGTCGTACGCGTTTGTTTGACATGTTTTTCTGGGCATTTTTGTTACTGGGTGCCAGGTGTCAACAATCTCTGAACATCCGTTTGCAGAACAGTCTGTGTTATTGTCTGAGACTTCTCCGTGTTGTTTCATGCAGAATACTTGTGTAAGGTTGGTGAATTAATAGGGGCAGCTTCCTACATAAACGGCTGTGTATTTTTACTTCTTCACCCTGGGGCTCATGTGCATGTCTGTAAAGCCCCTGCAAGGTTGGGCACTCATTATATGTACTCTATGTACTCTGGAGCATACAATAGGAATCTGGCAGAAAAAATCTCAGCAGGCTCCACCAGATTTTCTCCATCATTGCTTCTAGTGAATGTTGACCCAGCCCATACAAAACCTGTACACCGGCTTTAGGCCTACTGTCTGACTGCCCATAGCAACCCATCAGGGGCCAGCTTTCATTTTGCCAGGGCAGTTTGAAAAATGAAAGCTGAGCTCTGATTGGTTGTTATAGGCAATAAAGATAGGTTTGATAAATGCCCCTATACTAAGGGTCCGACTCCATAGTGTTGTATAAGCTCCATGCACACGGCTTTAGCTGGTGCACTAAGCCATAGACTAAGGCTGAGATCACACAATGAATTCAGCGCGAATTCCTTGTTGGAATCCTCATGTATTTCAGCAGCCATTCACTTGAATTGCCAGCCCAGATTTTCCGCACCGCGGATTTAAAAAATGTTTATTCTTTTCAGCGGATCCTTCTGCTTCAGGAGAGTTGACGGGGGTTAGTCCTTAAAGGGGTTGTGTGAGAAACCCCAAAAAATAAGAACATATAGTGCATAATAGTAAAGATAAGCAGTAACTATCTGTCACAATCCAGTGTCTCAAATACATTGTTAGGCCATGTCCCCACGGCACGGGTTTTCGGCCGGTTTTTCAGCCGGTTTGCAGTTTTTCAGACCGCCTGAAAAACCGGCCGAAAATGAGCACAATTGTGCTCTATGGAAAACAGGTGCAGCAGTCCCCACTGCACAGGTTTTGCCGTCGGACGGTTTTGCTGCCGGCGGTCCGGCGGCAAAACATTGTAGAAGCACAATCTTCTGTCCGGTTTCCCGACGGAAGATGTGCTTCTCAATGGGTGGGGGGAGGGCTGTTCTCCAGTCATCGCGGAGAAAAGCCGACGCCGCCCCCCCACCCCCCGCCGGTCGCAAAACAGGACAAATACCGGCCGGCAAACCGGCCGGTATTTGTCCTGTGCCGTGTAAACGCGCCCTTAGGCCATGTCCCCACGGCAAGGGTTTGAGACCGGTTTTTCAGACGGTTTGCGGTTTTGCAGACCGTCTGAAAATCCGGCCGAAAATGAGCACAACGGGCTCCTATGGAAAACCCGTGCAGCGGTCCCCACTGCACAGGTTTTCCGCCCGGCGGTTTTTCCACCCGCGGGCTGCCCGACAAACATTCTACAAGCACAATCTTCCGTCCGATTTTCGGACAGAATATATGCAAGTGAATGTGAAGGGGGAGGGCTTTTCTCTGCTCATCACGGAGAAAAGCCACCCGCGCGGCCGCGTGCACACAAACCGGACAAATACCGGTCGGATAAACCGACCGGTATTTGTCCATTGCCGTGTAAACGGGCCCTTATATCGTATATTATTGCTTTGTTGGATCTTTCTCATCACTGGGCAGGTTGGCAGAGCTACAGTTGCATTTTTCAGCACCCAAAACAGCATCAAAACCTTGCCTGACACGCGCTTCTTCAGAAGAGGTTTTTGATGAGGTTTTAATGATGTTTTGGACGAGGTTTCCAGCCATGCAAATTAATAGCCAGGGCAAAAACCATACCGAAAAATGCTCCAAAAACGCGCTGCGCACTCTTTACACTAGTGCAGTATATATGGCTGAAAAGGGGCCAAACATAGTCACAAGTTGACAATGTTTGGTCGGTTTTAGCCTAAGGCTATATGGCAGCTTATCCACTTAATACATCTGAGTACTTTTTTTTACTGGCTGAGGGTTGCTATTTACATAGTGTTGGTGCCAGGGTAAAGCATCATGAGATGCTGCCCTGACATCAGTTAGTGCAAAGGGACCACATTGTAGCTCGGCTCTGAAGGAAAGCTGATTGATGTGCTGTTACCCAGCTTGGATGCTGGATAGGAGATCCAACGTCCAGTAAAGCTGAATGATATCACATCCCCTTATCAGCTTTTCTTCAAAGCTGTTACACAGATGTGACAAGGTGGTGTGGCTTTGTGCAAAACAGGACCTGTCATATAAAACAGGGAGTGTGGCCCACTCAAACGAGCAAGGCGGCAAGCTGCAATTCAAAATCTCCCTGAAAGCCACTTCCAATAGTTGGCAAGTATGGTTAACTCCCATCAGAATCGGAGGTGAATCCGCCTCTGTAAAGTAAGAATCCTCGTCAGAGATGTGAGCTATCATGTCATGTTTCTGCCGAGGATTACAGGTCGGATGTTTCTGATAGGAAAAGTCTGACAGGTGAACCCAGTTTAATTCCTTTGTTTCTACTGTTCCGCATTTGTAAGGTGACCATGCAGCTATTTCTCCTATTTCTCATCTACTGTCCTAGATACAGTAGATGCACACTCTGCTCAGCTGAGAGTGCATATGTTCTCAGAGGGGAAAGGACCAAAAATTGCACTGAGTATGAAACTCTTCTGAGAATGAATTGAACTTTCAATGCTGGATACTTCTGTCTCTGACATCTGCTATCAGGGGAGGGTTGGCTGGTTGTGCCCAAATCAGCAGGTTTGGCTGACATTAAGGCATGGCCGACCTTAAAGTGATTACTTCAAGCAACAAACTAAGTAATCTTGAGGAAAAATTCCAATGAATGTCCTGTTATCTGCAGAAAACAAGCAGCAGTTATGGCGGCCTGTAGATTTCTAAATGTACCACAATCTGCAAATGGCAAACCCAATCCAAAATACATGTATTCAAAGGCTGCCCTTGCCCATTTTTAAAAAAGGGAAGGCACTGTGGCTGCTATAACAGGGCATCCACGTGCCTTCTAAATGGTTTTTCCCCCAGTGTGTCTTATAAAATGAATTTCCTGGTGGGCCCCATTATGCTGTTTACAATGTCACCTGTAACCAGCAAACCCTGGTTTCCTCATTTGGACCCTTTTGGTTTTCTTGTATTAAAAGCAAAAATCCCAGTGTCTTATCTTATAACGTGCATCAATTTGGGGCCCCCATTTAAAGGGGTTTTCCCCTCAGTGTTTCCCATAAAAAGGAACTTATACCGTTCCCCCATTAGTGATTTCCCCTAGTATCTCCCTTAACGTGGGCATCCTTGGGGCCCCCTTAGTGAAATTCCCTCAGTGCATACAGCCAACCCTTTCCCGGGGCGGGGAGGTAAGGGGGCCCCCCCCTTTTATTTTTATTTTTAAAGCAAAGGGGGGGCTTTTTTGAAATACCAAAGGGGGGCATCTACCGGCTCCAAAGGGGGGGGCAACCCCAACCCCCCCACTTAAAAGGGGGGTTAACCCCCCCCCTGGTTTTTAAAGGGGGGGCAAACTTAAAACCTGGGGGGGTTAAAAAAGGGCAACTTTCCCCCCCGGCCCTACAGGCCGGGGAAAACAGCCCCGGCCCCTGACCCCCCGGGTCTTATGTAAGGACAAGGGTCGTTCCCCCTTCCTTTCCCCCCTGTTTTTCAGCCCGGTTGCGTTTGACATAAGATCACGTCCAGGGGGTGTGCCACGGCCACCATTTTCCCCCTGCGACCTTTAGGGGAAATCGGAAAGGAATTCCCCCGGGTGTAACTAAAGGGACCCTGGTGAGGAAAGGGCTTTTATTATTTTTTTTTTTTAGCAATGGGGGGCTCTCCTGACTACAAAGGGGGCATTCCCTGGCTACAAAGGGGGGGAAAAAACTCCCTGTAAAAAGGGGGGAAAACTACTGGTACTAAAGGGGGGCAACAAACAGGCTACAAAAGGGGGAAACTGCCTGGAAACAAAGGGGGCAACTACCTGATAAAAAAGGGGGGCAATACCCGGCTACTAAAGGGGGCAACTACCGGGTTTCTTAAGGGGGCAACTGCCTGGTAACAAAGGGGGAAACACTGATTACAAAAAGGGGGGAACTACTACTACAAAGGGGGAAACCCTGCCCCTGGCAAACAAAGGGGGAACTACCTGATTATAAGGGGGAAAACTCCCTGGTATAAGGGGGCAACGCTGGCTAAAAAAAGGGGCAATCTGATATAAAGGGGGCAACTCCTGATAAAAGGGGGGCATTCCCTGGTAAAAGGGGGCAACTACCGAATTAAAAAGGGGGGAAACTCCTGGCTCCCTAAAAGGGGCAAACATAGGGCTTCTAAAAAGGGAAAATTTACCTGGTTACTAAAGGGGGCAACTGCCTGGCAAACAAAGGGGGTAACTCCTGATATTTAAGGGGAAATACCTGCTACAAAAGGGGGGCAACTCCCCGGCTAAAAAGGGGGCAACTACCTACTATAAAGGGGGCAACTACCTGATCTAAAGGGGCAACTCCTGGCTAACAAGGGGGCAACACCGATTCTAAAAAACCCTGATCTAAAGGGGCAATTCCGGGCAAAAAAGGGGGGGCAACTATGACTACTAAAGGGGGGTAACTATCGGGCTCTAAGAGGGCAACTACCTGGTACAAAGGGGGCAACTGCCTGGTAAAAAAGGGGGGGCAACTACCTGACTATTTAAAAGGGCAACTCCCTGGTCTAAAGGGGGGAACTCCCTGGCACTAAAGGGGGAAAACGCCTGGCTAACAAAGGGGGCAATACCTGACTACAAAAGGGGGGCAATGCTGGTACAAAGGGGGCAACTACTACTACAAAAGGGGGAAAACTCCCTGACTACTAAAGGGGGCAACTACTAGCTACTAAAGGGGGCAACTACCGGCTAACATTGGGGGGAACTACCGGGCCCAAAAACAAAAAGGGGGCAATACCTGGTAACAAAAAGGCAATTTCCCTGGCTACTAAAGGGGGCAACTCCCGGGCTAACAAAGGGCAACTCCCTGGCTAACAAAGGGGGGCAAAATATGGTAACAAAGGGGGAAATACCGGGCTAAAAGGGCGGTTCTACGCTAAAAAGGGGGGGCATCTCCCTGGCTAACAAAGGGCGGCTTCCTGGCTAAAAAAGGGGGGCTTCCTGGCAAACAAAGGGGGGAAACTCCTGCTAAAAAGGGGGGAAAGTACTGGCTAACAAAGGGGGGCAACTACCTGGCAAAAATTTGGGGCATCTACCTGGCAAACAAAGGGGGGATCTACCGGTAAAATGGGGGCATCTACCGGTAAAAAAGGGGGGGGATCTTGGCTAAAGGGGGCATTATTGACTAAAAGGGGGGAATTATTAGTAAAAGGGGGGCATCTACTTGCTCAAGGGGGCATCTATTTGGCTACAGGGGATTTACCTGCCTGTAAGGGGCCAACCTGGTTAGGGGGGCTACTTTTGGCTAAAAGGGGCTTCTACCTGGCTTTTTCCAAAGCCCTTATGCAGTTAGGGGGAGTGGGGGTGCTTTTTGAAGGGGTGTGGCACCAAAAAGATGGCGTGTCCCTGAATTTTTTTTTCCGCTGCGCCTACACGCCGCCCCCTTCAATCTGGGGTTTTGTTTTCAAAAGTTTGCAATTGCCCAGTGTCTCCTATAACGAGCAATATTTCCCCCATTGTGATCCCCATAGTATCTCCATTAACAGTGACATCCACAGTGCCCTCATAAGTGATTCCCACAATGTCTTTTATAATAATGACATCCATGGTGCGTTCATTAGTGATTGCCACAATGTCACCTGTAACAGCAACATCCATGGTTTCCTCATTAGGGACCACCACAGTTTCTCCTATAAGAGCAACATCCACAGTGTCCCCTTTAAATGATTCCCCCGTGTACTTATAAAAAGTGAATCCACGTGCCTTTTTTTTCTTGTTCCCGGGTGTTTTTGTGATCCGTTTTAAAAGGGATCCGTTTAGGGTCCCGCCCCAAACGGATCTTACAATTGTCGTGTTTAAAAATGAATTGAAAGGTAAAAGGATCCTGGGCCCCGGGAATCAGGGTGCCTTTTAAGTTCCTCGTGCCCTTTTCGATCCCCCTTTTTTAAAAATTTACTGTCAAAAACTTATTCGGGGTTTTAGCAAACCCAACCCCCCTAGGAATGGGTTTCCGTTTTTGGCATTGTCCAAAAGCGCCCCCTTCGGGCGGGACATTAGGGCCCGGGAGGGCAAAGGATGGGGGCACACAGGGGGAAACCCCGGAAAGATTATGCAACGGGGGTGCAAAGGGGGTGTGGCACACCGGGGCGAGCAATGAATGGGGCACAACGGGGCAAAGTTTGAATGGAAACACGGGGGCCCCAACGAGAGTTTAATTTTTTGGCAAACCCCAAACGGCCCCGGGCCCCAAAGGATAGAAAGTTTTAAAAGCATCCGGGAAGCGGATTCCCGATGAAACAAAGGTGAAGGGAAAACAGCTTCAAAACGGTTCAAAAAAGTTTTCCCAAATGTGATTTTCGGAACCCCACGGGCCTTTTAGGAAATTCCCTTTTCCCAAACGTGCCCGAAGCCCCATGTACCCAGGTCCAAAACAGGTTTGAACCATAGCCCTTAGTAAACCCACCTTGTCTCCTATAACAGTGACATCCATGATGCCCTAATAAGTGATCCCCACAGTGTCTCCTATAACAGTGACATCCATGATGCCCTCATAAGTGATCCCCACAGTGTCTCCTAAAACAGTGACATCCATGATGCCCTCATAAGTGATCCCCACAGTGTCTCCTATAACAGTGACATCCATGATGCCCTCATAAGTGATCCCCACAGTGTCTCCTAAAACAGTGACATCCATGATGCCCTCATAAGTGATCCCCCACAGTGTCTCCTATAATAGCAACATATACCCTTCCCTCATTAGTGATCCCCATAGTATCTCTGTTAACAGTGACATCCATGGTGCCCTCATAAGTGGTCCCCTTAGTGTTTCCTATAACAGTAATATCCATGGTTCCCTCATTAGTGATCCCCACAGTCCTGTTTTAGCACTGCAGTACTTGCTCGTGATGTTGATCTGGTCCATGTTAGAACTCTCTAGTCTAACTTTACACCTTTTATTAGTTGTCTTACTGTATGCCATTAACTTTGGCACTGTGCAGCTCGATAAGCCACACCCGTTTCTGTGATGCCACAACCTTTTTTAAGTGGCCATTATGTCGGATGAGTTGCAGAAGTGTCTAGAAACTGTCTCAAACACATCATAAATCTTGTAAAGCGTGTACTGCATTATTTCTGCCTCGATAAATGTGCCCCAGTATATGCAGTGCATTTATAGAATTTTAAAAAGTATAGGTTTAGGTGGGGTTATACTGAGTTTTTTATTCTTTAGCCAAAACTTGTCAAAAGTTCCGGTACTGGGGTTCTGGGGCCTTCGCCTACTTGGTTGCTTAAACCGGGGGCTTTTGGTCCTGTTGCCCTTTTTTCAAAACCCCGCCACCTGCCCATTCTCATTTGAACCTTGGCCCTCCCAGGCCCCTTTCGCCCACAACTGAGGCCCCTTTTTTTTTACTTTTTACCATTCCGTACAACCCTAGGAAAGTTTTGGGTGTGCTGAAAAGGGAGATTCAGGGTTTTCTGAAATCCTGGACAGGTTTGGACCAACAAACATTGTCCCCTTAAAGGCATCAAATTATTCGGGTTTTCCACATACGATTGCTCTTTGAGCGGTTGTTTCAACTCTGCAAAATGACTGGTTTTGGGCCCCAGGTTGGTTTAGAATTTTGTTACAGCGTTAATTGATGTTAAACTGGTTACCAATGAATTTTAATTTTCACAAATGCCACAAAAACCGTTCTTTTCTTTTGGAATTTTCCCGAAATAATTTTGACATCAAAAAACTGAGGATCAAAACACAAAAAATCCCCTTTTTCCCGCTCCTCGTCAGGCTGTGTAGTCAGCTGGAAGCGTCCGATGGAATTATTGACTTCAAACAATTCTTCTGTTCCGCCCCTGTAATGGAACTAATGTCTAGTGCGCTCTTCTAGGCTGGGAATATTTGTTATCTACATTCTACTTTACCAAAAGGATTCATGTTACACTCAGGTCTCCAATTTGAGATATATACTGGGTGTATGTTGATCAATTATAACATTGAAACTAGTGAAGAGCATTAATTATCTGGTTGCAAAGGAAATAGTTAAAGGGGTTTTGCCATGATCTCATTTCATAGCTCCTGCATCCAGCTCTTCAGCTCTGTGTGCTCAGAAGGGGGGGGGGGGGTGATTTGTTTGAATTGCATATCATGTTACCCAGCAGGATGACATCACCAAGCCTTTCCTCTATGTAGTCAAAGAAAGGTCTGTATATTGTGGCGGAGTGGCTACATGTAGTTGCCTGTTTCTGCCACTAGGTGGAGATATACCAGAGTGGTATATGCGACATGCCACCAATGATATGTGGCCTTGCTGGAATAGGAGCCAGTGATATGTATTGTCAGCCACAGTAAGTGGTTGGCAAAGGTGGATCGTTAGCTTGGCTTTTCAGCCGTTCTTGGGGTCGGCTCTTATTGGGAGTAGACAATGTGTCGGTGGGTGTCTACTCCCCATGTTCCCACGTACCCATGTTCCCGTGTTCCAGCACATGTTTTGGCATGGCCTTGGAGGCCTACAAAAGCCTGCTGCTCCAGGTAATCAGGGGGGCGGGGTCTGCCATCTGCAGTTTAGAGTGGCAGTGGAGCTTGCAGGAGGCTCTGGCCCCCGAGGCTTAGGGAAAGCCGGAACCCAGTAGGAGACTGGGTGAAATATAAGTGGCGGTGTTGTGACGCTGGACAGTAGGTCCAACTAATGTTAGAGAGGGTTCTCTACTTAAGTTTAGGTAGTGGCTAGACGGCCGAGGTTTTGTTTGTTTATTGTTTGTCTTTTTCCTGAGCCTCAATAAAGCTGGCTGAGGCCAGGGTTAAACTGAAACCTTGTGTCCGAGTGCCGATTCGCTTACCAAAGCGGCGATCCAGGAGCCAAGTACCCCCAGGACGGTCCCGGAGGGCGTCCAAGCGTGAGTGAGGCGCTACAATATGTATAGAGCTGTGAGTAACTACAATGTAGCTCAGAGGTAAATTTTTTACCTCCACAGCACAAGGGTCCTTGATTCAAATCCCTGCAGGAACCAAACCTGTGGATTTTTTTTTCTCTTTATCCATGCACAGACCTCATTGAGGTTTCTTTTTTTAATGATTTGCACTGTTTGACTAATTACTAAGGAGGACAGGAATAGAGTGACAGCACCTGGGTTTGAACACTCAGTAGCTGCCTGAGAGGAGAGGTGATGTCTGAGCATGTCTGGCCAGGACTGAGGAGCTCTCAGCCCTGGTCGTATCCCCTGGAGACGAGCTGTAAACAATGAATCACTAAAGGAGCAGCTAAAACAAAAATGGTGCAGAATTTTGAATAATGAATGGTGAAAATGTGTATTATTTCCTTTGCAAGTTTCTCACATCAATTCTACTTCATGGCAAAACCCCTTTAAGGGGTAGGCAGCAAGTAAGCACTCAGTTCTTGAAGTTACTGTTGGAAGCTGGAAAAGTGGATCTGTGTGACTTTTACAAGGGCCAAACTGTGATGGAGCATCTCCAATATAGCAGGTTGTGTAGGGTCTTCTCATTGCACTACTTACCAAAAGTATTCAAAGGAAAGACAACTGGTAAACTGGTGACAAGGTCATGGGCATCCAAGGTTTATTGATACATGTGGTTAGTGAAGGCTAGTCTGTGTTATCTAGTCCTGAAGAAGCATACATGCCAGCGATTTTATTAGTATTCTAGGATATTTTAACCACGTCCTCTGGACTGCCGTCAGCCAGCCTATAAATTCCTATACCCGCCCAGGAATTTCCATGTTCCAATTTTGGGTGGGGGTCTGCTTAAATCACACCCATTTCACGTAATGTATTCTGGGAAAGTTGGCAAATATGCGTAAAAAAGTTTGTCAGTCAAAGACTTTCAGTAAGAAACATAAACAAGCTCTTTTGCTGCTGATAAGACACAGCAGGGAGTGAGATCACCATCTCCTCCATGCCAGCTACTGCTGTTAGAGTAGAAAGGGGTGGTCAGTAATCTAGGGAAGCTTGTGTACATATTGGGCCACATGCATGAAAACTGTTTAGGTCTAAAACTCATTTTTTTGCCCATAGGTTACTATAGGCAAAAAAGTGAGTTTTAGACCTAAACAGTTTTCATACATGTGGCCCATAGTGTATTTATCCCAGACAAATAGATGCATGGATAGATTTACTTCCCATTGCTTTTATACCTGGAGACATGGGAGATAGGTCTTTCAGATGAAAGAATTATGTCTATTAACAGCTAAACCGATGACTTTGACGGTCCTTATTATGCCTGGAACATCAGCTAGGGGAAACTATAGCACAGTCCTCTGATGCACCTATTAAGTGAGTATCTTTCATTGAAGCTGAGAGCATTAGGCTGTTGTCACACACAGTGTTTTTGGAATAAAACATTCCATTAAAAAATGTGTGCACTTAAAGGGGTTGTCCACTCACTTATTTTAATTAATTTATGAAGGTGCTGCAGTCAGAAAAAAACGAATACTTTTGTCATCCCCACCATGGCAGCGCTGCCACTGTTTACTTCTTGGTACTGACAGTCGGAAAGTCACCATTACTGCAGCCAATCAGTGGTCACATGCATTGCCTGACATCACCATTCAGAGCCCTTCACTTATGAGCAGTGATGTCATGTGACCACTGCAGTAAATCAGTATCCCCGGGGGTGAGGTTCTGCCAGGGCCAAGAAGAAACCAAAAAAATGGGGAGACAGCAAACAGAGGCAGAGTTGACTACTCATTTTTTTTCTATTTGCAGCACCAGCATAAATTAATTGAAAAAAAGAAAGTGGACAGCCCCTTTAAGTACATGCACTTTTTAATGGGATTTCTTTTTCCAAAAACACTTTGTTTGACAATAGCTTAATGGCCTCTGGGTCCATGAAATATACTCACTTAATAGGTGCATCAAAACAACAGGGGAAAGTGGCAGAGCTGGAATGGTGGAGAGGAAAATGGTGATTTTTAGTTTTTTATCTTGTAAATCCTGCACCAGCATTAAAGAGATTTTCTCACCATGCAGTTTCACAGCGACAGCCGGCTTTAGAGTCACACATTCTGTTCAAGCTGTTCAGCTCTGCTGTTCCTAGCTATTTCTTTCACACTGATAATGAGTGCAAGAGATTTATAACATGTAGTACTCAGGCTGCTGAGCTTTAAAGAGTGTTTACTTAGCTAAGTGAGATGCTTTCAAAGTTCTTTACTAAGACTCTACAGAAGGTGACTCACCATGGACGGACTGAGTGACTGACAGCAGGTTAGATCAATGAGATAATAGAGAGATCTGGGAGAGGTAGGGAGAGGTGAAAAGAGAGATGGTCGTAACCAGAGAAACTGCTCTAAGAGGCAATAAAAATCTTCTTTATCTCCTGTCCGGCAGTTTTCAAGGCAGTTTTGTTTACCTCTTCAGCATGTTTTTGTGATACTGTAGCATTGCAGCTTTCTATTGCTTTCTTTATGGACTACATTATTAAAGGGAATGTGTCATCAGAAAATGACCTATTGCTTAAACGGGTTTTGCCAGGACTTGAGTTACTTACCTCCTTATCAGTACAGAGTAAAATATAAACAAATCACCCTGAGTCATGAAGGCTGCATGGGTGGGAGGGAGGGGTGAGCAAGGAGTGAGGAATAAGGGAGCGTCTCAAAACTTAACTCAAATAATAACAGTGGATTATCTATACAGCAAGACACAGGCTCATATACTGCACTTTCTCCCCAGTCCCTTGAAAGCTCATTAATTTTCCCTGTCATCACATAAGAAGTGTCTCATGCAAGCAAAGCTGGGCCTGTCAGCTCCTCTGGTCATGTCTAATGCAAACTTTCAGGTAAATAAGGGGGACTGAGAAATGCTGTAGCTCTCACAGGCTTCACTTTTTGTAATCACATATATTTAGAAAAGTGATTAAATACGCATTTTGGAGGATCCCACGTCAACATTACATCGTGGCAAAACCCCTTTAACTCATGTTTATCTGTCAAACACATTTCTTAAGAATTTTTTATTTTTTTTATTTCCCATATCAATATTTTAAAAAAATTATGAAGTCTTGTAGTTTTCACTTCTGCCACCAGGCCTTAGAATAGTCTTGACACTTCCTGTTCTGTAGAGAAAACTTTTCAGCTGTCCCCTCATTATCAGTGCAGGCAGGATTACACTGAAAGGTGACAACAATCAGTTGTCCACCATTCACAATAGGAGATAGTCACAGCTCCCCCTCTATCTCTCTCTCTGCACAATGACTTCTTCCCAGGTCACAGAACATGCCTAGACAACTCTCCTATAGAAGTCAATGGGTCTGCTCCTGTTCACAGGCTTCTATCTCCATGAAGCTGCTGTAAAGCAGCTCAGGCAAGACGACTGTCCCAATAATCATATACAAAACCCCCCAGAAATAAACAAATCTACATCCAGAAATGAAAACTGCCAAAAAGAAAAGGATATGTATCAGTATCTCATTTTAATAAAAAAAAATACTTTGGTGATAGACTCCCTTTAAGAAATTGATGCTGATTATACTCAGACTGTGAGCAAGTGTTGACTTGTCTGCTGTACAAAGCCGAGCCATCAAAGGAGAACACAGTATAGAAGCCAAAATAATAGATCCTTGTATATTTGTAGTGGGAGTCGGTTTCAAAGACCTGTAAGCAGTTGGCGAGTGACAGAGAAAATAAACGTTTTTTTATTTTTAACAATACGCCTGAGAGTTGTTTGTGAATCAGATATAAGACTGAGAGCATTGTTCCTGTAAGAAGCAAGGGAGACGTATTCATCATGCACTTGGGTAAAGCCCACATGTTGTAAGGCATCACTAATTACCGCATAGAAATCTTCAACTATTTCTAAAGTAGACACTCAGAGACGTCCTTTGAAGTGTCTGATCACCCAGGTGCCTTTCATGTGGTTGGGTCTGATCCCTTGTAATCCAGGTAAACAACCTTGAATATTGTATATTTTTACTCATCTTAAAGGGCAATTTCACCATTTCTACTACTTACATTACTTAGCAAGAACATTAAGGGCATGTCCCCACGGCAAGGGTTTTCGGCCGGTTTTTCAGCCGGTTTGCGGTTTTTCAGACCACCTGAAAAACCGGCTGAAAATGAGCACAATTGTGCTCTATGCAAAACCTGTGCAGCAGTCCCCACTGCACGGGTTTTGCCGTCGGACGGTTTTGCCGCCGGCGGACCAGCGACAAAACATTGTAGAAGCACCATCTTCCGTCCGGTTTCCCGACGGAAGATGTGCTTTTCAATGGGAGGGGGGAGGGCTGTTCTCCGCTCATCACGGAGAAAAGCCGTCCTCCCCGCGGCCGTGGGGACGGCTGCAAAACAGGACAAATACCGGCCAGCAAACCGACTGGTGTTTGTCCTGTGCAGTGGGAACGCGCCCTAATGGCATTGTCAGGGTCCTGGAGGCTAAATGGTAAAAATGACTGTGTTGCTTTTTGCAGCTTCTAAATAAGTTGATGCATCTTTTCCACTTTCTTGTGTAAGAAGAAAGCTTCTCTAACCCAAGGTAAAAAAATGTTTACTTTAGGAAGGTTCCCATAAAAAATATTTATTAAAAGATTTGTCAAGATTAAAGGGACACTACCATCAATTATTTTACATTTTGAGACTATGATTTTTTTCTTTTTATTTATCTTGTGGTGTTTTCATATGATTTTTTTAAAGTTCACCTATGTGCATCATTTCCTAGTTTGTCTCTTTGGGTGCATTCCCACGGCAAAGGACAAAAACAGCTCTGTTCGTACCTCAGCAGAACCGTCCATTTCAAGCGGCTTTTGGACTGTTTGGCTGCGTCCCCACGGCAGCGGACAAATACCGGTCGGTTTACCTGACCGGTATCTGTCTGGTTTTGCATCAGTCCCCGACGGAAACCGGTCGGAAGAATGAACATGCTCAATGCTGTTTGAGCGGCCTGCGGGCGGAAAACCTGTACAGTGGGGACTGCTGCACAGGTTTTCCATAGAGCACAATTGTGCTCATTTTCGGCCGTTTTTTCAGGCGGTCTGAAAAACCGCAAACCGTCCGAAAACCCGTCCGAAAACCCGTGCCGTGGGGACATGCCCTTTTAGTCACAAAAACTGGTCTGTTTTTAGAACTGTTTTTGTCACTGTTTTCGTCCCGGTTTTCCCAGCAGTTTTTGGACTGTTTTTCAAGCTGAAAAGTGTACTGAGTGCAAAAGTATCCTGTTTGGTGCAAGAAACCATGTGTTTTTTTTATCTCCACAATTTAACAATGATGCACAAAGGCCAACTTTTTCACTTTCACTTTAAGCACTAGTGCATGTTAGGGAATATTCAAACGGGTAATTTTGGCGCGCATTTCGCGTCGTATTCGTGTCGTATTTGCCGTGTGAATTCACCCGTACGGGTTCTTGTCCCAACTCGGAGGCGATGCTTGTCTTCCATTCACTTACACCAGCATATCGGGACGAGATCTCAAAAGTCCAAAGGAGTGGGGGTGATAGTGGCGGGGGACAGCTATCTAAGTATCAGGTTTTTTTCTTTTTTGGACCACCCTGACCCCGGTGCAATATAATTTTTTTTCATTTTTCCTTTGTTTTTTTTTCCTTTCATCTAATTACAGTTCCTGCTTGTAGTCTAGTTTTACGCTTTAGTTGCCAGTTGTATGAAAAGTGTCCTTGTGTAAAGTGTCGTAGGTCGCTCTGTGCTAAAGTTGAGTTGATACTTATGTTTGAAAGTGTCTCACGTCACTTTATAAATGTGTCACATCATAAGACAAACTGCCAAAAAGGTGTCCTATGCTGCGACTGATTTTGTCTTAGCTTCGCCACTTTGAAAATGCCTTGAATAACAACACATGAACTGAGATACTTCTAGCATGAGAGCTACATCGATATGTTGAATCATACCAATTGGCATAGACGCCCCCTGAAGAGTGGCACAGACAAAAGTCGGTCTTGTTGGGCAGGCTCATTCTTTTTGGCACAAATGCTATAGGAATATGTATGTACACCCCATTATATCTGTCATAACCTACGTCAGAAAATTGGCGCAGCAACTTTCATACATTTAAGCCACAGGTTTGCAATTTGCATCTCCCTAAAACATATGCAAAATGTAAAAAAAAAAATCTCACATTTCTACCTCATTAGTATTAATCTGATTTTGTCTCATGCTGCATCCAAAACTAAAATTGTTCTATGTGCCACAGGAGATCAGCCATTACCCTCTCTTTTCTCCTTCTCACAATCGCATGTGTGGCTTGAAGACAACTGCCTGCAGAAGGAGCCTCCCCTTCTGTTCTACAGTATCTGCATTACATGATAAAGAATGTTAAAGGGGTTGTCTCACTACAAGGATTGCGTTTGTTAAGTTAAAGATCTTGCAAAACAAGTCATTTTGCAATATATAGCTGTTAACACTGTCCTACCTATTCTGAGATATCCCCTCTTGAATAGGCTGCATCAGCTCCTCAGGTTGCTATAGCTACAGACCTGGTCAATCTCTCCTGATAGGCTGTCAGCACTGGTTGCTATAGCTACAGACCTGGCTTCTACTGCAGCCTAGTAGAAGCCAGTAAACACGCCCCTGAATTCAAAGTGAAACCAAGAAAACAGGACTGAGGTAAAATGAATCAATGTAGTGAGACAACCCCTTTAAGCCCATGTGCCATTGTTCAGCCCTTTACCTTACTGTCTGACAGCCAAAAATACAACAGATCAGAGATCTTGATTTGTATTAGCCAGTGGCTCTATCTACCATTGCAGCTAAGCTTTACTCACTTTAATGTGGATTAGCTGCAATACCAGACATGGTCCATAGACAAGAGTGGCGCTATTTCTGGGGAAAAAACATATAGTTAAAAAAAAACGAACAGATCCTTTGAATGTAGATTTTCTCTCCAAATACTAAATGATCATGAGGCCACGCAATTTATGTGATTTTAGTACTCAACCCCCTGATGTGTTGGCAGACCTTTTTATAATGTCCTGCTTCCAGATGTAGTGTTTGGCCAGGTCTATAATTTGACGCTTGCATTGTTTTATGTTGTAGACCTCATAATCCTTTGTACTTCTATGATTACTATTTCCAGGTTGGACTCCAGTTTGGTTGGGTTTAGAAAATATTAGAATATGTTCAGTCTAATGAGACTGAGTGTGTGTGTTATTCTTTCTCCTGGGGAGAGGGAATGGGCTCGTGGGAGATCTGCAGAGAGGAAGGAAGTCGAAATGTTTAACAATAGCTGGAAACAGACAAGAAGATGGAAACTGGCAGTCAGTAGGCTGGATACGGGAGCACAGCTGTTGGTCTGTGAGGGCACAATCGATTAGCATTGATAGAACAAAGCCTGGCTTCATTTCTCGCCATTGAATTACCTTCATTGTTACCATCAGGGACTGCTACTGACTTTTCTGTTGCTTAAAGTGTAACCCTCATTGTTAGTGCAGAGATCTCCCCTTTTAGAATGCAACTCTTCCTTTTACTAGAAGGATGTCTATAGGCACAAGCCCGGTGTGGCTAGAGGTGAATCCAGCTCTGCTATAACGCTTATTCTACTAATTGTTTCACCCTTTTTCCATGATATGTTAGGCTTTATTTATTATTAATAATATTAATAAAAAAAGAAAAAAAAAAGTCTGCTTTCCACATTTTTATTTGTGTTGATTTAACAGTAAAATGGGTCACATTTCCATCACAAACGTGTGTGTGTATGTATATATATTATATATATATATATATATTTATTTATACATATTTATAGCAGATGCAAACCCCGCAAGAGGAAAGCGTGGATCCGGCGCACTTCTGAAAAGATCACGGTCCCTCACGGGTAGGTAAAAAAAAGGTTATCTTTATTATTAAAAGCACAATGGGCTCTTACCACTGATGCACTTAAAACAAAGTATAAAAACGGAACAAGGCTTGACGCGTTTCGCGTGGAACATCCGCGCATCTTCAGAAGCATACCTTTAATAATAAAGATAACTATTTTTTACCTACCCGAGAGGGACCGTGATCTTTTCAGAAGTGCGCCGGATCCACGCTTTCCCCTTGCAGGGTTTGCATCTGCTATATTACACCAAGTGCTGGTTAGCAATTGAGCCTCTTTTAGGACCGAGATCCCGGCAGCCGTGATAAGGTTGACGGCAATAACAGGCTTTCAAGAGAGTTGTGCCTTTTATTTCTGCACAACCTCAGGAGGTGAGCACGCCCTTATAGTATTAATTTTTCTGTGGAATGTTACGATTTTACACTATTGTGCGTCCCCTCTTTTTCTTTTCTTTTTTTCTATATATATTTATATATACTGCAGCTTATGGAGTTATCGAGCCCAGGTGCTCATGTAACCACCGGCTTCAGGAATCAGAAAGCAGGGAAGCTACCTGCTGTTCAATATTTACTTTACTCATTCAACACTATATACACTGATCAAGAAGGCAGGGATGGTTAACAATCCCTGCCTTCTTATTGGAGAGCTGGCTAACACTGTGCGCAGACATTCCAGAACACCTGTGTAGAGTTAGGATATGTTCACACAGTGCTTTGTGTCCGTGTGAACATATGCTTTTTGGATGCATGTCTGGGTCCGTCTGAGCGGACTCAGACAGGCATCGAACAACTAGCAGTGAGATTATCAAATGAGTGATCGCCGCTGTGTGTTTGCATCACACCTGCCCAATCTGTCTTTTAGATCCCCTCCAAGAAATGACATGTAATTTCATGGAGCGGATCCGTAAATCGGATTGGACAGATGCAATGCAGATATGCAGCGGCAATCACTCATGTGAACGCTGCTGCAGGTCTCTCATTGCCGGCAGTGATAATCTCATTTCTAATTGTTCGACGCATGTTTGGGTCCGTTCAGACGGACTTAGACACACATCCCAAAAGCGTATGTTCACATGGACACAAAACGCTGTGTGAACATACCCGTAGATGTCGACCACCAGGACTTATATAGTCAAATGGCAGTTGGCTTTTGTGCTTTTAAGGGCTGTAGAGTCGGAGTCGTGGAGTCAGTGTCGTGGAGTCGGTGCCTATTTTGCAGGAATCGGAGTCATTATAAAACTAATTATATTGTTGTCGTTGTTACCAAGGTTTTCAGTGACTGCTACGACAAGTTCTGCTTTGTTATAAAAGACCAGATCCAACATAGGTTAAAAGCCAAATCATATGAGGAGTCCAACCATGTCTCAGCAACACCAACTATACCAATCTGTTTCACTATAATTAGAAATCTCCTCAAGCTTCCCCATTTTGCTTGCTAAACTTCTGGGATTAGTGAACAGACACTTTAAATTCCCTTCCAGTTTACTTAGTGAGTGCCCAAAAAAAATTGCACCTTTCTACACAAATATATGTGCCATTTTTTATGCCTTTTTATGCAAAAACCAAAACTAAACGAGCATTAAGCAGATATTAATTTCCCCCATGTGCACTGCACTGGCCCCTGAAGAAACTTCCACATGAAGTTATTTACAACTTCCAGTTAACTTTATAGCAGGGCTGTGGAGTCAGAGTCGTGGAGTCGATGCCCATTTTGCAGGAGTCGGAATTGTTAAAAAATGGACCAACTCCAACTCCCAAAATATATAATAAATTGGTCCAGTTAGTCCAATGCAGTGCCAAGAGCAAGAGGAATTGGGTCCGGCCAGTGCTACTACTCCCAAATCTTCAGCCTCATTTCATGAGGAGTGCAATGGATGACATGAAGCATACAAAGCGCTAACACAGGGGAAAAGATTTTGCTCCCATAGCAAACAGTTTGACCAAATTTCAGCAAAATTTTTCTCCTGCTTTCAAAGAAGTAGAAGAGTTCAACCATTCATCAGACCTGACTGTGGCTGAGGCAATTCCTTTATACCCTGACATTGTTAGAGATGTTGCCCCTGTGGTCACCGCTTTGCCCCCAACCCAAGTTAATGTAGAGAGGCCGTTCTCTAGCCTGGAAATAATGAGATCAGATGTGAGGTAATCTATGCAGGATCTGATGGAGGCAATACTATTTCTCAGAACAAATTCATAGACTCTACAAATGTTATTCAGAACACTCTTGTTTAAAACTGTTTTTTCCCACAGTGTTTTGCATATTTACAATTTTTTTTGTTCTAAAGTCGTATCCAATAAATATATTTTACATCGACAAGCAAAAGGGGAACAATGTTTTGAACTTGTGACTTTCAGGCTCCATATCTCATGATCCACTACAGCTGAATGTGAGACTACCATCATTTTATAGACAATCATCATTCATATCTTATACATAACTTTGACGTGTAACTATTTAGCATCTGCTTAGTTATGCAGATTCTTGTCATGTAACTACATTGTTACTGTTTTGCTCCTGGTGCTGGGACATCTTTTTCTTCTTGTATACTACAAATTACAACCTATTCTCACATTTCCTAATAGCTCAGTATGTTATTAGGCTGATTCCCAAGTGAAAGGTCACTGGTTCGAGCAGCCATAAAGAAGATTCCCCAAGAAAAGAGAAACCACATCATTCAGCTCATCAATATCGGTCTCTCAGCCAAGAAAATTGTCATCATGTGAGGCCATGACAGCTGGAAGAATATGAAATGAAGTCTGTCCATTTATTCCAAAGCCTGCAACACTTTGTAATGTGCCCGATCTTGGGGGGCGTGTGGGAGGTGGGGCGTACTTGAGCCGTAGTGAAACTACATATTTGTAGCTTCACTAGGGCATTTCTAGGAGCATTACAGTTGGAACAGGTATACCACTTTCAAAGTGGTATACCTGATCCAGAACTGTCATCCGAGCGCTGTCATGATTGCTCTCTCCCAAACCTCTCAAAATACCCTGGAACACTACAGTGAAGAAGGATCTAATTGGTTGGGTGTAGGTGGTGATCCTCCATTGTTCCCATGGTTCACAATATATTGAGGTTTACTTTGTGTTAATGCATAATTATAGACATGATGGGTAGTATTGCAGTTCAAACATTTATATTACTTCAGTCTATATGACAAACTCAAGATTAGGCACCTTAGCAACAATTTTTAAAAATTCTAAGCAGCCCATAGCATGGTTGGCACCATAACAAAAAAAAATCACGTGTTGACACGTGGCTAAAGAGTACAGGTGCGTTTACACGTCAAAGACCGAATACCCTTCAAGAAATCCTGACCGGTGTTTGGTCTTTTGGCGGAAGAATGAACATGTTCTAAGTTTTTCAGACCGCCGGTGGTGTAAAAAAAGTCAGACGGAAAATCCCTGCAGTGAAAGACAATAAACAGAAACCGACTGGCATTTTACATATGCCATGTGGACGTACCCTTAATACTTCTCACAATTGGAGATTTATAACAAAATTTTTTTTAGTGGTTTCTGAGAAGCAACGGGGGAACTAGAAAGAGGAAAATATTGTTTGCTGTGTGAAAAGTACCAAGAAGCAGTTAAAGCGAATTTGGCATTACTGAGGACTTACTGGATCATGGTGCAAAAGATCACTTTTTCTGGACTCCGGCACTGGCCGGACCCAATTCCTCTTGCTCTTTGCACTGCATCGAACTAACTGGACCAATTTATTATATATTTTCGGAGTCGGAGTCGATCCATTTTATGACGACTCCGACTCCTGCAAAATAGGCACCAACTCCGACTCCACAGCCCTGGTTTAAAGCCCCTGAAAATAATGATTGCATCGTGGTTCTTTATTGAGAGCTCTTCTCAGACCATGAAGCCCATGTTGGATTGAAGTTTCTTGGACCCAGAAGAGGAAAATATTCTGAAAGCCCAACTTCTGTCAATACAGGACATGGTTTTAAAGGTTCTAAAGTCAACTCTGTTTGAGGTGGTCTTCAGCTAGACCTTTGGGGCCCTGAAATATTAGGGGCCACATGTATGAAAGCAACTTAGGTCTCAAACTTACTTTGTTCCCCATAGCAACCAATCCGAGCGGCCCTTTCATGTCATATAGTGCTCTGGAAAAATGAGAGTGGCACTCTGATTGGTTGCTATGGGCACTATAGGCTGTGGCTATGGCTATATAACTATGGGTTGCTATAGACAGTTTTTTATAAATGTGGCCCTAGGTGTTCATTATGACAGAGCTTGGGCCCACCGGAAGATGCTCGGGTAGTTTGGTGGGCCAATCCAAGCCTGAATGGAAATAGTATTTAGAACTTCTGACTAATTCCCATATCAGCTGCTATGCATACTGGGCTATTGTGGTAGATGTGGAGGAGCTGTTGTGCTTGTATATACATGTAAAAAAAAATGACAACTTAATATTGCTGATCAGCAGGTCGTGATGGTGACCTCACTCCCTGCTGGGTCTTATCAGCAGCACAAGAGCTGGTTTATGTTTTATACTGTTAACTTTTACCCTTTAACTCCTTAACGACCTCCCACTGACGTCGGGTGTTGCAGACAAAGGAGTTTTGCGGCTCCCGTAGTTAACAGCTCTGTTCCTAGAGCAGTCTCTATAAGCACCAGGAAGTGGAGAAAACTTCCGATCCCGGGCGCTTGACCCTTTGACTGCTGTGGACCATGACCACGGTATAATCCAAGGCCATTCCCCTGCTCAATTGGGTTATCGGAACACCCGGTGGCCCGATGGAGCCCGGGGAACACCTGTACAGTCTGGGGACCTACAGTAGTCCCAGGGCTGCCTGTGTTTGTATGACACAGAATGTAATGTATTAGCATATGGGAAAATGCTAATACATTGCTAAGTGTAAAAAAAGAAATGTTAAAGTTATCCCTTAATGGGATTTAAAAAAAAGTAAAAAAAAAAAGCTTAAAAAAGAGTAGAAAAAAATAAAATAAATAATAAAATAAAATAAATAATAATAATAATAATAATAATAATAATAATAATAATAATAATTATAATATAGTATAATAATCTAATAAAAAGTTATTGTGCATACATTATACATAGAAATCTGTGCCCCCCCAATACAACTTCTCTGGCATAAAAAAAATCCTCATACAACTGCATCACTTAAAAAATAAAAAAGTTATATCTGCTGAAACACAAGGAGGCAAAAACCACAATATTTTGCTAATCATTACTTTTAGGCCTCGTTCACACTGCGTTTTTCCCCCCATTTTCATTGCCCAATGCTAAAAAAAAACTATGGAACACCTGTGCATCCAAAATGCACAGTACACCCCTAGATGAGATCCCTGATGGGTGTTGAATCCAAAATGGGGCGACTTCTGGAATGTTTCGCCTGTTCTGCTACTTTGGGGGCTTTGCAAATGCGACATGGCCCCACCAAAATCTGCGTTCCAAAAGCCAAATAGCGCTCCCTCCTTTATACGCCCTGCTATGCGCCCAAACAGCAGTTTACACCCACATGTAGGGTATTGCCAAACTTGGAAGAAATTGCTTAACAAAGTTTTGGGGTTCTTTTTTCCAGGATTCCTTGTATATGTGAAACATTTTAAGCTAAAATTGCAGATTATTGGAAAAAAATTTTTTTTTACTTTTCACAGCCTTATGCTAAAAAAAATTTGTGAATCACCTGTGGGGTCTATATACTCAATGCACCCCTGGATATATTCCTTAAGGGGTGTAGTTTCCAATATGTGGTCTATTTAGGGGTGTTTATTAAGTTTTAGCACCTTAGGGTGTCCCCAAAACCTGAAATGGTGCCTAAATAAAATCATATTGAAAATGAGACCCCAGAGTATAGTAGGTGCTCCTCCTATTCTGGGACTTATGGTTGACCCAAAATAATGCACTAGGGCCACATATGGGATATCTCTAAAAACGGCAGACCTGGGGAATTGATATTAAGTTGCATTTACCTAGTCACATTTACTGTATTCCAGTGAAAAATGGATAAATATTGAAAATCTGCAAAAAAAAGTGAAATTTTGAAATTTCACCTCCACTTTGCTTTAATTTCTGTGAAATATCTAAAGGGTTATCAAACTTCCTAATAATGTTGTAAATACGTTAAGGGGTCTAGTTTCTTAGATGGCATTATTTATGGGGGTATCTAAATGAGGCCCTCAAAGCCACATCAGAAAATGGAGTGGTCCTAAAAAAATGTATATTGCAAATTTTCTGAAATTGTGAGAAATTACTAATAAATTTCTAAGCCAACTAATGTCGTAAAAAAAAAAATATATATTTAAAACAATGAGCCAACCTATAGTGGACATATGGTAGATGCTAGTTATAAACTATTTTGTGGTGAATAATTATCTGTCTTGCACGCAGAAATTTTGCAACTTTCAAAATCGCAAATTTTTCAAATTTTCATGAAATTTGATATTTCTCACACACAAACAATGCTTGTACGGATAAACATTTCTTACTAACTTAACGCACCATGTGTCACGAGAAAACAATCTCTGAATCACATGGATAGGTAAAAAGTATCAAAAGTTTATTCTCACATAATGGACACATGTCAGATTTCAAAAATAGGGCTGGGTCAGGAAGGCCAAAACAGGCTGGGTCCTTAAGGGGTTAATTACCAATGCCCCTCTATCAGGCTCAGCAAGGAATAGCAAAGCTGATATTCCAATCTCTCATGTACAACAGCCTGAACAGGAAGTGTGAGCCTGAAGCTGGCTGTAAAGAGAGCCCCTTTAATGATCAACCCTCCAAAATTATGCAGTGTTTTAGCTTCTCCTAAGTCCTAGAAAACACCTAGAAAAATAATCAGCCATTATAGTGTTTTTTTGAAGTATTACACATCTATTTTACATTAGCAACAGCACACTGGTTAGCAGTGCCTCATGCATGAAAACTATCTAGAACTTTCTTTTTTGCCCATAGCAACCAATCAGAACCCATGGCAACCAATCAAAGCTCCCCTTCCATTTCATTTAGTGCTCTGAAAAAATGAAAGGGACGCTCTGATTGGTTGCTATGGGCAACAAAGAAAGTCGTACACCCAGGCAATTTTCATATATATCCCCCATTATTATTTTTGGTGCAAATTATGCCAGAATTCTGGTGCAAATCCCTTAATAAATGTGCCCCACTGTATAGAAAGCACATGATCCAAAGAAGCTCAGATTCTCAACATAAAAAGTGATTTCTGACTGTTATATGTGAGGACTTTCTTTATCTTTATTAGTTATCTGCATTACTTTTATCTGCATTTTACATTATGTTGTTGACATTTTAGGGCCTCTGAACCAATCGCCAGTTTTCCATAGAGTTAAATTTTTATAAATATATAATAGTCGTCCCAAAATCAGTTCATATTGTATGTTGAGGGAGCAGTGTATTATCAGAGGGTGTTTTGGTATGTTTCACGTAGATAAAGCACTGCAGAAATGTATAGAAATATTGGGTGAGTCCCTTTAGGCATCATTTATTGGTGGGGTATATTTCATTGTGTATTTTAGTCTATATCTATTAAAGGTCATTGTTTTAATTGGGTATATAATTTTTGCAGTGATATGTATGTATGTTTCACGTAGACAAAAAAAAGCATCATGAAACAAGCAATAATTTGCAGTACATTATCCCTTAAAGGGGTTGTCTCACTACATTTATTTATCTGACCTCAGTCCTATTTTCTTGGTTTCACTTTGAATTCAGGGGCGTCTTTATTGGCTTCCACTAGGCTGCAGTAAAAGCCAGGTCTGTAACTATAGCAACCAGTGCTGGCAGCCTATCAGGATAGATCAAACACGTCTGTAGCTATAGCGACCTGAGGAGCTGATGCAGCCCATACAAGAGGAGATATCTAGGAATAGGTAGGACACTGTTAATGGACACATATTGCAAAGTGACTTGTTTATGCAAGATCTTAAACATAAAAAGCAATCCTTGTAGTGAGACAACCCTTTTAATGTACAGGCATCATCAGACTATGTTAGGGGACTGATAATGCCCAGTTATGCATATATTTCCAGGAGAAACACCACAATGAAAAGTTCTAAGTTGCACCAGTAATGTATTTTTTGGAGAACTAAAAGGGGAGCGGACAGGACTTCTTCAATGTAGGAAAACTGTTTTAACCCTTTTCTGTCTTCTAAATAACATGGCTGGTCATAAAGTTCACACATACAGAGAGAGCCTGTAGTTCTCGCCCCATGAAAAGAAAGATAAAGCCACAACTGGTCCTGATAACATCAACAGCAATGGTCAGTGCTTACAGTTCAGTTCTCAGCTGCCGTCACTTCCCTTTCCTTTTCCTTTTGCAAGAGAGCACTGATGCCTGGTACAAAAATGAGAGCTGTTCATGCTGGGATGATGCCCAAATCCTAACGCGCACAGACAAGGGTCCATTCACGTATGCAGAGAGAGGGGCTGGACGTCGCTAGGTCAGGCATTCAGGTAAATGGAAGCCATGCTGGAGCTAATCATCCGATAATGAGATTCAGTGTTACACTGGCTGCAGACTGTAGAAATAAATCCTGCTCCATCACACAATGCTCCTATTGTGCTTCCTGCACATAGTTTTCATATCTTTATTTCTGTCTTCTATTAAAGGGGAAGAATGAGTAAAATAAACCAGTATGTGGTCAGCACGGTCATTGCTCCGGGAGCCAGCTGGGATTACGGTGGCCCAATGACAGATATTCTTATCGTGGGAGGGGGATGGAGTCCGTATGAGAAATACCCAACTATAGAGAGTACAGAAAGAAAGAAGTCGCACAGCCCTGATTCTTCTAAAAGCCACATCTCTTTTCTTAAGTTGCTATTTTTCTCTGCAGCTCAGTAACTGTTGCCCATGTTCCCTATAGATAACGAGCATCTGCTCTGTAAATATTCCTTTTGCCTCACAGCTGCTAGGATCCAACATAGCGGTTGTAAGAGGGGTTAAAGTATTCCTGGTGTGGCTTGAGATTTGACCACTTAAAGGGGTTGTCTCACTACATTGATTCGTTCTGGTTTAATTTTGAATTCAGGGGCGTGTTTAAAAGCTTCCACTAGGCTGCAGTAGAAGCCAGGTCTGTCACTATAGTGACCAGTGCTGGCAGCCTATCAGGAGAGATCAAACAGGTCTGTAGCTATAGCGACCACAGGAGCTGCTGCAGCCCATACAAGAGAGGATATCTCAGTATAGGTAGGACACTGTTAATAGACATATATTGCAAAGTGACTTGTTTTTACAAGATCTTTAACCTAAAAAGCAATACTTGTAGTGAGACAACCCCTTTAAAGAAAATTTCCAGCCCACACTAAGGGCGACAAGTTTGAATCCTGGCACAGACAGGCCCGTTCTAAATAGCTTTAAAGAGAACCTGTCACATAGTTTATGCCCCCCTTGCTGAGGACCGCACAAGCTAGTGACAGACATGCTGTTTACAGCGTTGTGCCCCTTATTCTGTAAGATGTCATAGTTTTCAAGTATTTAGTGCTCAAATCTGCAGTTTTCAGCCAGAAAAGAGTCATGAAAAGAGTCCGTTTTTTTCATACCCCGCCCATCTGAGGCTAGCCCCGCCCACCTCAACTGATAAACCTATTATTTTATATAGGTAGAAACCTGTGAATAACTGCCAGGTGGGAGGGACTAGCCTTTGGTGGGTGGGGCTAACACCTACTCATGAATAAGATTTGAGCATTAAATGTTCTAAAACTACAGAATTAGGGACAGAGCGCTGGAAACAGCAGGTCTGACACTACCTTGTGCTGTCCTCAGCAAGGGAGACATAATCTTTGTGACAGGTTCTCTTTAAGGCAGTGTAGAATGCGCCAGAATGTATGAACCTGTTCTTCTGAAGGTCATACATACAGGCGCATTGAAGTGCCAATACGGCAAGTCTGGCTCAGTCACTACCTTTAACCTGGTCTG
Organism: Phyllomedusa bahiana; assembly: GCA_025379985.1. Taxonomy (NCBI): domain Eukaryota; kingdom Metazoa; phylum Chordata; class Amphibia; order Anura; family Hylidae; genus Phyllomedusa; species Phyllomedusa bahiana. The sequence continues at coordinate 23,519 of JAODAL010019781.1, read as the reverse complement.
GCTGTTCTAACTGTTCTGTGCCTAGATTTGGCGTCAAAGAATCACAAATGTGTCTACTTCTATAAATGTGGAGCGACGCCCCCAGAACACCCCTAATCTTTGGTGCATTACAAAGGCACTTATTGCGCCAAAGTTTGGATTGTACCTGTTCATACATTCTTTTTGGTTCAAAGTACACCAGAAAACTAACGCAGCCCCGTTCATACATATCACTCTAAAATTTTGCCATATACTAGTGCATTATTATACCTAGCAATAATCAAAGCTGGGTAACAATATTTTGTTTAGATTTCAGTATTTTTCTGTTTTGTTGTGATATCCTTTTCCACGAGTAAGGCCTCGTTCACACGGCTTATTCTGCCGCGTATTGGCGCCGTACTGCGCGCCGGATTTGCGCTTCAGTACGGCGCCAATCCGCGGCAGCAATTACGGTAATCCACTGCTCTCATTGAGAACAGTGGAATCCGTCGCTCCTCACCGCCCCGGCAATCCGCCGCGGGGGAGAATGTGCCATGCAAATTATTACCGGCGCGGAGGCGCCGTAAACAATGCATTGTCTATGGGGCCGGGAGCGGCGCCTCCGCCGCGCTCCGGCCCCGCCCCCGTGCCGCCCCTTATTCACGGCGGATTTGTGCGCTCAATACGGCACACAAATCCGTCGGGAATAAGCCGTGTGAACACGGCCTAAGAACTGAAAATAAAGCATTAAAAAGTGGATACATGTGAGGCTCTGTACACTGTGGGAGTTTAAAGTGTGAGCACGCTCGCCTGTCTGTACTTGGAATTCCCGTACAAGACAATAAAGAGAGCCGCGCATTCGCAGCCCCTTTTCTGCTCTGCACAGAGGAATTCGATGGGCTGTTCTCAAGATAAGTACTTATCCCAGAGATGAAACTCACACCTATCACATATTTATGGCATATCCTGTTAATATGCCATTAAAGTCTGAGATAGGAATACCCATTTATGATTCAGCCATTTTTAGGTCTCAATTTCACGGTCTAATTTATGGGTGGCAGAAACTCTATCAAGGAGCCACAGCGTGCTCTGTTATATATATATGTCATCAAAGTGTGATAGGTGCAGGTTTAGGGTGGGTGCAGGAACAAGGCAACAAGTCTCCATTTAGAACAGAGAGCAGGTCATGCTTGCACACCGTTCTTCATCCTGTCCTATGGGAGTTTCGAGGGCAGTTACACACCCTTTGTGGCCGACTCTTCGTTCTAAATGAAAACTTTTGGAGGAACGTTCCTGAAATTGATCCCATACTTTGATGGCACATCCTATCAATATTCCATTAAAGTGTGATATGGGAACAACCCCTTTACTACAAACCTCAATAGTATTCTTTTTCATAGGCATAATGTACTTCTATATTCCTACATGTTAAGAATGTAGGAATAAAGGATAAAAATAACACACAATGTAATATACATTACATTTATAAAAAAAGAAAATGTAAATAACATAGTCATATCTATTATTCCCATTACCAATACATTATTTATGATGATCAGTAAAATGGCAAAACAAATTATTTAACCCATATTAAAAGCTAGTATAAACTGTACTCTTCATAAACATGACATAAAACTATAGAAAAAAAACTTTCTATAATAATGGTAGCTCAAAAATAAATGTTATGGCTGTCAAGGCTATGAATGTTGAAAGACAAAAGCGAAAATAATATACAGTGAAGGAAAATATTTGATCCCTTGCTTATTTTGTAAGTTTGCCCACTTACAAAGACATGAACAGACTATAATTTTAAGGGTAGGTTAATTTTAACATTGAGAGATAGAATATCCAAAATAAAATCCAGAAGCTCACATTGTATAAATTATATAAAATGTATTTGCATTTTGCTGAGAGAAACATTTGATCACCTACCAACCATTAAAAGTTATGACTCCTACAGATCAGTTAGATGCTCCTAATCAACTCGTTATTAAAGACAGCTCTCTTAAATAATCACCTTTATAAAAGACTCGTGTCCACAGACTTAACCAGTCAAAATCTAACCTCTACAACATGGGCATGACAAGAGCTTTCTAAAGATGTCAGGGACAAGATCATAGACCTGCACAAAGCTGGAATGGGCTACAGAACCATAAGTAAAATGCTAGTTGAGAAGGAGACAACTGTTGGTCGAGTAGTAAGAAAATGGAAGAAATACAAAATGACTGTCAATCGACATCGGTCTGGGGCAAATCTTGAGTGGTAACCTCCTTTGCATGTCTTTGTCAGTGGGCAAACTTACACAATCAGCAAGGGATCAAATAATTATTTCTTTTAGGGTGCGTTCCCACTGCACAGGACAAATACCGGTCGGTTTGCCGGCTGGTATTTGTCCTATTTTGCGGCCTATTTTGCAAGGGGGGGGGGGGGGGGGGTTTCACCACGATGAGCGGAGAAAAGCCCTCCCCCTTCACATTCATAAGCACAGGTTGCGTCCGAAAGCAGGTCGGAAGATTGTGCTTGATGAATGTTTTGCGGCCGGACCGCGGGCGGCAAAACTGCCAGACGGGAAACCCGTGCAGTGGGGACTGCTTCATGGGTTTTCCATAGAGCACCATTGTGCTCATTTTCGGCTGGATTTTCAGGCGGTCTGAAAAGCCGCAAACCGGCTGAAAAACCGTCCAAAAACTCGTGCAGTAGGGACATGCCCTTACTGTATAGTTCTTTACAATAAAAAGATTAAATAAATAACTCTGAGATATACAACTTACGTTTCTTTCTTAGCACGGATGTAGATGTAGCCATAGGAGACATAGCATGTGCTATGGGGCCCAGAGTTTGAGGGCGCCCATAAATTAGCACGAACATTGAGTCCAAACTTACTATTGCTATCTAAAAGTTACGCTGTCTAAAAATGTGCCCTATTTATCATAATGTCTTATGCAGTTTGATAGTTTTGGTGCATCTTTATATTTGACTAGCTTTTTAACAAAGTATTAGGTGATGTACTTTCTGTCAGAATGTTTGGAGCAGCGTGTTGCATCGTGTTCACGCCCCTTTCATAAAAAGCCTTGCTTTTCAGATCACGTACAAAAAGTGCGAAATGGTGCACCAAAAATTTCTCACATCTTGGAGCATTTTATGACACTTTTCTGGCTCCACCAGTGGCGGTGCTAGGGTCCTAAAACATCCGGGGCCTGGATCCTCTGTGTAACATTTTTCTCAGTAGTGCTGGCTTTACACAGCATTTTTCACGTCCCACATCGTGAACTGCGGTATGTATTTTTAAAGACCCAAAAAAATTTTCATGTCATGTATTTTACATAGTTACTGTCCATCACCTCAGCAGTAAACTGCACAATAAAATTCAGCGCTGACAAATTTGCTTTTTCAAAATTCGCTTATGTATGATGGTGTTATACCTCTAAATGATAGTCATACAGTTACCGAATAAAACAACTATACATGGAGCAAATATACCATACGTATGACTGTTACTAAAGAAAATCTTACAATACCAACACCCAATAATATTACTACTTAAGGACCAAATAATGCTGCCAGTCCATGACCAAATACGACTACCATATATAATTATCAGATACGCAGGCAGTCTGCAGACTGTATATTACCGTCAAAGAGTGACCATGTGGGGGTATATACCAGTGTACACAGGCTCTGCAGACATATAAGAGATTACACTGCAGTTACTTAAAGGGGTGTTACAGGATTTACAAAAGCTCGTTGGTCTGCTGGGGTATGATTAAAAATAGGAAAAAAGAAGCATACTCACCTCTGTGATGCTTTTGTTCCATTCTGATGGCTGACCCTATTCATCCCACAGTGAACATTCATCGTTCACGTGCTATGTGCAGCCAGTCACAGGCCACAATGATCACGTGCATGTATCTACCTACTGGGGGGGTTATAAACCTCTCTACCTTATTGGGGTCTGTATAAGAAATCATGGGCATACCCTATTCCCACAGCAACCCACTTTCCTATGATAAAGTAGCCAGGTAGGTATCTAGGCTGGCACGGTAAGTAGTAAGTTGTAGGTTTATATGTCCCCCCAGTAGGTTGGTAATTATATAGGGCCTGTAGGTAGGTCTATATGTCCCCCAGTAGGTTATAGGTATATAAGATCCCCCAGTATGTATGTAGGTATATATGTCTCCCCAGTAGGTTATAGGCATATAGGGCCCTACAATCTGTTTGTAGGTCTACATGTTCCCCCAGTAGATTATAGGCATATAAGGCTGCCCAGTCTGTAGGTAGGTCTATATGTCCTCCAGTAGTTTTAAAGTATATAGTGCCTGTCAGTCTGTAGGTAGGTACATATGTCCACCAGTAGGTTGTAGGATGGCATATATAGGTAGGTAGATATACATGTCTCCCGGTAGGTTATAGGGTCCCCTAGTAAATAGGTTTATATACCCCCCAGTAGGTTATAGGTATATATGGCTCCCCAGTCCGTAGGCAGGCATATATATCCTCTGAGTAGGTTATAAGTATATAGGGCTCACCAGTCTGTAGGTAGGTATATATGTCCCCAAGTAGGTTATAAGTATATAGGGTTCTGCTGTCTGTAGATAGGTGTATATGTCCCCAGTAGGTTATAAGGCCTCCCAGTACATAAGTAGGTTTATATGACCGCCCAGTAAGTTGTAGGTATATGGGGTCCCCCAGTATGAAGGTAGGTCTATATGTCCCCCCAATAAGTTATAGGTATATAGTGCTCCACAGTATGTATGTTGGTATATAGCCCACCATTAGCTAATAGGTGTACAGGGATCCCTAGTCGGTAACTAGGTATGTCCCCCAGTAGGTTATAGGTATATAGAGCTCCCCAGTAAATTATAGAGCTCCCCCTTAGGTTATAGGCATATACGTCTGCTTGTGACCCACCTGAGTACTCCATGTGACAGGGAGCACTCTCTCTCTCTGCTCCGCAGTAGCCTTCAAGTAAATACATGTCCAGAGGATGCACATACAGTTAAAAAGACCACCAGTGCCCAAGGCCCATGGCAGCGGCCCAGACCCTAACGCCGGCCTAACAATCTACCCTGGTTCAGGGAAGTGGCAGTTTTATCCGGGGCATATCCATGGGCTTGGTTCACACTTGTGTTGAAGATTCCATTCAGAACCTCTGTTTCAAGTTCCATGCTGTGCTTTTGTTTCAGGTAAAATGACGGATACCACAGCGCAAACCCAATGGACCTCATTGTAGTAAGTTGGGTCCGCCGGGCGCTGTTGGTCTCCATTGTAAAACAGATCAGGTCCCACCTCTGCAACAGGGGTTCCGAATTTAACCTACAACACAAATGTGAACCTTAAAAGTAGGAACATTATCATATCAGGCCTGTAAATTGAATTGTGTTATCTGCTCTTGCCTAGTTGCAAATCTCATCAGCACAGACAGCCGTAAAACAGCATGTGTCTGTTGATGACATAGAAGCCATGCTGCTCTGTTATCTAACATTATGACTTTTGGTGTTATTTTTTCCAGTGGTTTCACTACATAGGGACTGCTGATTATGCAGTAGTCAAAAAATGTTGTGTCACAAGATGTACGTCTGTAACGGATTTAAAGGATATCTCCATTTAATGTTCCCTGATACCTATTCTACTCTTAAGTATCAGTCAATCAGAATTTAGTGTATTAATAGTTACAGTAGTCGTTACTCATCCATGCCCAGAAACAAGGCAGCATTATTCCTCATATGGCATTTACATACTGGCAGTAGGAGACAATGGTAGAGTTAGGGTAGAGATCTCCAGGACTGCAGAAAGTATTTCTTAATGTACTCTTATCCATTGCACTGTTAGTATAGCCTGTTATGAAACAAGTGGAGAGTGGGAAACAGTAATACCATGCCATTTATAAAATGTTATTATATTGCCTTTTCAGTACACACCTCAGATTTATGTAAATATTATATTATATCTTTTCATGGGACAACACTGAAGATATGACACTGATACAATGTAAAGTAGTCTGTGTACAGCATGTGTAACAGTGTAAATTTGTTGCGCCATCAAATTAACTCAACATACAGCCATCAATGTCTAAACCACTAGCAACAAAAGTGAGTACCCCTTTTAAGAAAAAATGGACCAATTGTGCCCAATTTGCTATTTTCCCTCCACAATGTGATTTGTTATTTTTACAAGTCCTCAGATGTGAATAGGGAGCAGGTGTGTTAAATTTTATGTAATCGCTCTCACACTCTTTCATATTAGTCACTGGAAGTTCAACATACCACCTCATGGCAAAGAACGGTCTGAGGATTTGAAAAAAAGAATTGTTGCTCTACATAAAGATGGCCTAGGCTACAAGAAGATTGCCAACACCCTGAAACTAAACTGCAGCACGGTGGCCAAGACCATACAGTGGTTTAACAAAAAAAAAAGAACAATAGCCCCAAAACCTCTCCCCGGTTGGGCCTAACAATATTCAAGCCCCCCTCAATTGGGCCCCCTCTCTTAAAGCAAAATATATTTCCCAAAAAAAATAGAAAATATAGGGTAAAAATTTTAATTTTATTACATCTCTTTAAAAAATTTTTTAATTTAAGTACAAATACAAAAAATATAGGGTAAGTGAACAAAACCATACAAAAAAGAACCAAAAAAGGACAAGGAAGTGGTCAAAATATAATCACAATGCAATATAGGGAATAAATAAAGTCAAAACAAAATCTTAATCACAACAGTGGGTTTGCCAAAAAACAACCCCAGCTGCACAGAGATGTCAGTCAAACAAGCAGAGTACGTCATGGATGTACAATATGAAATCTAATCAAGTATTGCAGATTAAAATTCACATGTAATGAAACCATGACCTTACCAATAAGGTAGTACTGTTTGACCACACTTGTCCCCCGACCACTTTTTCGCGTTGCTCCCTTTTTTTCAAGGGGTTTTAACAAGACGGGTTTCCACTCAGAAAAACCCTCGCCATGTTGCAAACAACATGCTCAGCTTATAACTAAAATTTGGGCTGTTCAAAAAAATTATAAGTGCTCAGATGTTAAAGGGGGGGGGTAAACCGCGTGCTCAACCAACACTTTACACTTTCTCAACAATCCACATCTGTCCCCCCAAAGAAAAGCCTCTTCAAAAAGATAAGCCAAAGAAATAAAAACAACTAAAGAAAGAAAACTAAGTACAGGGATACGGGGCCCCTTTTTTCTGTGGTCTGTGAAATCAAGAAAACTTATTTGGTTCAGAGGGTGTCGGAAGTGTGAAAGAAAAAGGGTGAGGAGTACAAAAGGAAATGTCCCTTTGCTTATATCAAGCATGGGGGTGGGGGCAGGGTTGGGGTTTTCATAAGTGCCACTGGCAGGGGAAGCTACATTTTCATTGAGGGAACTAAGTCCAAACATGTACTGGGGCTTTGAAGCATACCAAAGGGAAAGGTGTAGAAGCCAAGGGTCAATGTTAAGGGGGCTTTTCGCCCGTTTTCTGGCGTATCCTGCGCTCCCGGCCCAAACCCCCTTCGGCCAGGACAGGTTAGGCCGCAGCTTTTCGCCATTTCACTGGCCCCCATGAAGGGGCCGGCATGGGCGCGGGAAGGCGTTCCGGGGCGGGACGGGGCGCACTCAAAATCCGGGGGGGGGGGGGAAATCCGGCTCCCCCAAAGCGCGGCGCAATGCATCGCTCGGCAGCCCCCAACAAGCAGCCCCATTTTTTTGGGTCTAAAGCTCCGGGGGCGGCGAAGTGAAGAAAGATGGGAACTGAGAGGAAGCAGATCGAAGATCGCGACGAAATCTCGGCGCTCCGCTCCGTGCAGCAGGATTGTTTCCAAAAAACGCCTTTAAAAAGGGCGGAAAAAAACATTATCAGAAAAACCAACCCAAAATAAAAAAAATTTTTAAAAAAAACATTTCCAAAAATCTAGAACGGCGCTACATCAGAATTCGGATTTTGGGAAATTGCCGGGAAAACAAAATTTCAAATTTCTGAAAGCTATTCTCTTTGGCCCCGGCAGAAACCGGAAATCAAAAGGAGCGACATGAACCATTAAACCTATGGAGAACGATTGACCAATCAAAACAACGGGGGGACAGTTCAAAAATACAGTAAAAATGCAAAAAAAGAGCTGATTTTTTTGACTAGCGGGGGTTTGGGCTACCGGGCCCAACAGAATAGGAGCGACAAGGGACCCATTATACCCCTATGGAAAAAATTTTGAACCAACAAAATCCAAGGGGGGACAGTTAAAATAAGTAAAAATGCAGAAAAACTGATTGGTTAGCAGCGTGGCTTGCCTATCCCAGCCAATCAAGCGCGAGTATTCCCCCATTGTAGTCTTGGAGAGAGGGCCAATGCAACTCGGCGCTCACGCCCTGGGCATGGAGTATGAATAAAAAAAAAATTTTTGTTAAAGGGGTTAAAACATATCAGATAAAGCGCTGAAACCTTCTCTAAAAAAAATCGTTAAATCCCCAAACAAACTGTTTGTGCCGGAAAACCGGGCGCTAATAGGGAATTCCCAAATAAGAGAAGCCGGAAAAACAGAAATTTTTAAATTGGGTTTAAGCACTTTCATGGCCGGCAGAAGCCAGCCAATCATAAAGGGCGAAAAGACCCTTTAAAACCTATGGGGGGAATTTTGACCAATCAAAATAGGAGGACAAGTGTCCCATTTAATATGGAGAAAATATAGACCAACAAATCAAAGGGGGGACATTTTTAAAATTACAGTAAAAAGACAGAAAAGAGGAGGTGAGTGGGGGGTTGGTTTCCCCAGAATAAGGCGCGAGCTACTTCCCCATTGTATTATGGAAGATCGGCGCACTGAAATCTGGGCGCCACCCGGGCGGCAGAAATGAATGAAAAATCATTTTATTAAGTGTAAAACTTTCAGATAAAGCGCTGAAACCTTCTCTAAAAAAATCTTTTAAATCCCGAACAACGCGTTTGTCGCCGAGCCCGTCTACATGGGAATTCAATAAGAAAAATCGCCGGGAAAACAGAAATTCAAATTGTTTAAGCCTTTCTCATTGGTCGCATAAACCACCAAATAAATGGGAGCGACAGTGGCCCATTATATCCAGGGAGGAAAATTGACCAATAAAAATTTGGGACGACGGGGGACCCATTATAACCTATAAAAAAATTGCCAAATCATATTCAAAGGCGGGACAGTTCAAAATAATAAAAAGGCAAAAACGACTGATTGGTTTGAAGCCAGGGGCCGTCCAGCTTAGCCAATCAGAGCGCGAGCTACTTTCTCATAATTCATGGGAAAAAAAATTCCGACGAGCCCCTTGTTTGGCTAATTTTAAAAGGGGCCCGGGGTTTTTTTTGGGACCAAGGGAGAGTGAGCGACGCTCCAGGGGTTTTTCTAATGCAATCTGAATAAAACGACATGGCCGAAATCAAATTAAAGATAAATAAGTTGTCCCGAGTGTATAAAAATGAATAAAATATGGGGTAACGAAAAAAAAAAAAATTAATTCAATAAAATCATGTTTATTTCTTTAGTCGTTACCAAGGACAATAGATGGGTGTAAAGAAAAAAGAAATAAACAGGATTTTATTGAGTTATTTTTTTTTTCTTTACCCCCATATTATTTTTCATTTTATATACCAACGGGGCAACTTTTGGGATATTTCATTTATTTCGGCCCTGTTCATTTTTATTTCAGATTCATTAGAAAACCCATAGACGCGCTCGCTCTCCCATTGGTCCCCAAAAAACCGCGCCTCTTTTAAAAATTAGCCAACCAAGAGCTCCTCGGGAAAATTTTTTTTCCCCATAGAACCTATGAAAATACTCGCGCCTCTGATTGGCTAAGGCGACCCCCGCCGCTCAACCAATCAGTCATTTTGGGCTTTTTACTGTATTTTAAATGTCCCCCCTTTGAATATGATTGGTAAAATTTTTTTCCATAGTTAAATAGGGCCCTGTCGCTCCTACTGATTTTCAATTCTCCTCCATAGATATAATGGGCCACTTCGCTCCTATTCTGATTGGCTGGTTTATGCCCACCAATGAAAAGCTTAAACAATTTGAATTACTTTTTTCCCCGGGGATTCCTCTATGCAATTCCCCTATTCGCGGTCTCGGCGACAAAGCTTGTTTGGGTTTAAGTTTATTTTAAAAAAGGTTTCACTCTTTTTGGGGTAATTTTTTACATTAATAAAAAAATTTTTTTTTTCTACTCCTGGGCCCAGGGGTGAGGCCCCCAATTTTCAGGCGCCGACCCCTCCATAGACACAATGGGAGAAATAGCTCGCGCTCGATTGGCTGGGGAAAGCCAAGCCCCCCTTAGCTCACCAATCACTTTTCGCTTTTTACGTATTTTTAACTGTCCCGCCTTTGATTTTGATGGGTTTATATTTTCTCCTTAGGTTTTAAAGGGGACACTGTCGCTCCTATTCTGATTGGGCAAAACTCTCCATAGGAAATAAAAGGTTTTGTCGCTCCTATTTTGATTGGCGGTTTTCCCACCAATGAGAAGGGTTTAAAAAATTTAAAAACTGTATTTCCCGGGAATTTCCATTCAATTTTTTATTAGGGGTTGGAAAAAGTTTTGGGGTTTAATGTTTTTTTTTTTAAAAAAGGTTTTTAGCCTTTTTTTTGGGGTTTTTTACTTAAAAAAAGAAATTTTTATTCATACCCACCGCAGGGCGCTGAGTGCCGAATGCATTGCGCCCATTCCCATTAGACTTACAATGGGAGAAGGGGGAACCCGCTCCGAATGGGTTGGATAGGCAACCCCGCTGCTCAGCCAAAAGCACTTTTCTAAAACTGATTTTTCGCCCCCTTTGGATTTTATTTTCAAATCCTCCAGGGGAAAAAACCACTGTCCCCAAACTGGGGGGTGGGGCCCAAAGGGCACAAATTTTAAGGGGCAAGTCTTTTTCCCAACAATTCTTTTTTGCCAAAAAAAAAAATGGAAAATTTTAAACAATTTACTTACTGTATTTTTTGCAAACCTATACCCAATCCTTAGGTTGCCGGTTGGCGACAAACGTTGGGGGAATGGGAAAAGTTTATAGAATTTCAACCTTTTTAGAAATATTTTTCACTTAATAAAAAAAATTTTTTTTATTCCTATAATGCCCCAGGCGATAAACCCGAGGATTTTAAGGGCCATCCCCTTAACAAAAATGAGGTAGCTGCCTCTGAAATTGGCTTGGGATACCAAGCCCCCGCTTTCCAAAATAGCTCTTTTCATTTTATGTATTTTCTGCCCCCCCTTGTTTATTGTAAAGTTTCCTTTTTTTGTCCCCCCCCGGCGATTTCATGCCCGCCCAAAGGTTGGTTTCAGTCCGCCTGTGCCATGTCCCGCACTGTGCCCCCACACTGGCGAGGCGCAGGGAATTTGCCGCATGTACGAGCGACCTCCTCGGACGTGATCTTCGGCGACAGCCTCCGCACTGCAGCTCAGCCCTGCACTGCGCCTCAAACCTGGCGAGTGCGGCGGACTTTTCCCGATGTATGCCACACTACTACGGCGGCGAAAAATCCCGCACTGTGCCTCAAACACTGGCGAGGGTGCGGCGGACTTTACATAGGATGTATGAGCGCACCCCGGGCACAATTTGTTCATTTTTACATAGAAGAAGAACTCACTTTTGTTGCCAACGGTTTAGACATTGATAGCTGTGTGTTGAGTTAATTGTGTTGAGGCCACACCAAATTTTCACTGTTATACAAGCTGTATTCTGACTACTTTACATTGTATTAAAGCATCATATCTTCAGTGTTGTCTCATGAAAATATATAATGCAATATTTACAAACATGTTAGGGGTGTACTCACTTTTGTGAGATACTGTATATACAGTTGAAACCAGAAGTTTACATACACTATATAAAAGACACATATGCATGTCTTTCTCACTATCTGACATGAAATCAAAATATACCTTACCCGTTTTCAGCCAATTAGGATTACCAAAATTATTTATATTTGCTAAATGACAGAATAATCAGAGAGAATTATTTAAGGCATTTTTATTACTTTCTGCAAAGTCAAAGGTTTCCATACATTTCATTAGTATTTGGTAGCATTGCCCTTAAATTGTATGACTTGGGTCTTAGTGTCTTGGATATCCTTCCACAAGCTTCGCTTCTCTTTATATATAGTGTATGTAAACTTCTGGTTTCAAATTTCTATGTATATTACTTGCCCTCACTTGCTTTCCTCTTAGTATGGCTTTCCTTTTAGTGAGGACTAAAAACCTATGTCCAGTGAGTACTCAGCTGAGCAGGTGTTTATTTTCTGTTAGGGTATGTTCACATGGCGTCTTTGCGATCCGTATTTCGGGGCGTAATAGAGTAAGCGGCGCCATACGCCTCCATGAACTTAGCCTTTGCCTAAAGGTAAGGTTTTTTTTTTCTGTTGACATTTGCTAAATAAACCCAGATGGCATCTGGATCTTGGACTTTTACCTGTGCCATGCTCTCTGTGGAAGCCCGGGGTGTGTATATTGTAGGAAGGCACAAGGCCTTGTGATAGATGGGAGATATGTGCCACCAAAATTCCTGGCTTTGGTGGAGTGAAGGTCAGACATTCTGTGTCAGCGGCATTAGGCCACTGATACGTTTAAAGTTAGTTTGGCTGCAACAGCAGCAAGTCCTGGGTCCGGCCCTTCAGTGGAGCAGTCAAAGAGTGGGGTGGGACGACTGCTCCCACTCCGGGATCCAGGCCGGAGTTTAGGATGGCCTATGTAATGCCTGGAGATCGGTGAGTCTATGTGTTTTGTTCAGTTTCCCTTCTAGTTACCAGAGAGAGTAACCACCTTGGAGGCTGAGGGAAGCTCTAAGGTCCTTTCAAGGAGCTTTTGCCTTACACCACGCCAGAAGGGTGAGAGCCCGTGTGGGCCATACAGACTGTGCTGCGAAGGTTGCCAGGCGGTTGCGCCTAAAGACTGTGGTGAGACACCTGGGTGTTGGCTGAAGTAAGCCTTTTGTTTTGTTTTGGTTGCTGCTTGTGTTGTTGGTAGAAACGGATGCCAAGCCAATAAAGCACCCTTGTTTGCACAAATATAGACTGTGGTCCTGTTTGTGTAAGCCTGCCATTGGGCCCAATCCCCTACAATTGGGCTTTCGGAATGCGGGCCCAAAAACCTGGCTAGTGCATGCCCGGCTTAAAGGCACCCCTTTTAAAAGATCAGGCAAAAGTAGGAGGACCGATAAAAACCCAACAGGCAACCCCCAGCAGCAGGTCATCAGATCTTAGGCACACGGAGACTAATCAGCTCCTAATCCACAGATGGCCCGTGCTGAAGCTTTTGGGCCAAGGAAACCCCTGCTTATGCCTGCCATCATAGCCATGAGGGCGCCCAGCGAGGCGTCGGCCGTCGAAGGCCTCCAAAGATACCCTGGAGGTTTATGGGAAGATTCCCGAAATTTTCAACGGGGTTTCAGAGCGCGAGTTTTCCCGTTTAACATGGGCTGAGGTCTTGGCACCTTTTCTCATGGGGGAAACCCAGAAACGATTTCATCTGTCAATGCAGGCGCCCGGAGTACGGAAACTAAAAGCAGAAATTCGGGGTGGGCTGGGCGTAACGGTGTGTGCGGGCCAGGGGGTGCTACTGGGTTTACAGCGGGGACAAGCCACCCCAGGTCTCAAATGTAATGACCCCATCTGGCCAAAAAGGGCTGCACCTGACATGTACCCCGGCCCAAAAAGGGTGGAGCGGTTGTGGCAAAAGAGTTTGTACCCTTTACCCGGGGGGGTTTCAGTGTTGGGTCGACGGGGAAACCCCAGTCCGCGGATGCTTAGTGGACCTATGGAACGATACCTTTGGGTGGGAAAATCTATGGTTGCCCCCGGGCCTTATCCTCGCCATTTTTTTGCCGGGAAATGCTTAGAAACCCAAAGAAAGGGACCCCGAATTCCCCGGGGGGGCGCCCAAGCCGGGTGGACGGGACTCGGCGAGTAGACTTTTCCCCCGGGACTGGTGTGCTGGAATGTCGCCCGGGTAATCGGGGCCCCCCGTGCTCCCTTAACGGGAACCTATGGTTTTGCTCAGGGGGGGGCGTGGGCTCCATGTTTCCCCCCATCATATGCGGCTGGCGTGAACTCGAAAAGGGGCTCCACTCTGCCAATTTGGGTGGTAAATAAAACCCCCCCCACTGGACTGCTGGACCGGGGAGCCTTTTTACCTTCTTGGGGGCTCCCCTCCCGCACGATTTGGTCCCTGGGGAAAAAGTGGGGGTCTTTTGTTACAGGGGGGATCCCAAACATTCCCGGGTAGCCAAATAAACCTGGAAGGGGTGGTGGTACGTGTCACATAGGTGGGGGTCGTCCGGGGTTAATGCATGACCTGATTATTGGCCCGGTTTGCCCAATCCCCGGGGGATTTTGGGGCCCCCGTGGAACCCCTAGTCAGCAGGGGTTTGGGGACCCCCTGACCAGTAGCCCCCGGGGGGCATCCCCGTTTTTCCCCTAACTTTTTTCTGGTAGGTGCCCTGAGGAGGATTCACATTGGGAGGTGGTCATCCCAGACTAGGGGTTTTTCAAGGGGGAAACTTTGGGTCGTCCCAACTCCAATGAACCTTAAGGGGGGGCTCTTAATAATGGTGGTCATAAACGGAGAAATCCCAAGAACCAGGGGCAAATGAAGGTTCCCCCATTTTTGCCATAATGGGGACCGGTGTATCGAAAAAAAAAAATTAGGGAGGAAGGTGGAACAGCTTCTTTGCCAAAACATAGGTGCATGGTGATGGCCGGCCCATTCCCTACCTAGGGGCCCTGGGAGCAGATAAAACTATGAAAGGACCCCCAAGGTTCAAACTGGTCAGGGTGCTACCGGGGGCCGGGTTTACTGCCAGCTTGCCCTGGTGCAGATAACCTCCCCGGTCACCCACTTTTTCCGCAGTTCCCTGTCCCGGCCCCCTAAATTTGAGGCCCCTTTTGGGACAGGATTGCCATGGATCTTTTTAGGGGCCTTTAGTAAAGTCAGCTAGGGGGACCATTTATACTGGCATTTTAGACTATCCACCAGGTACCCCAAAAGAAGTCCCCCTGGAAACTTCCCAAGTGTATCGCCAGGGATTTTTTCCCAAAAATTTTTTCCCCCGGGGACTGGAATCCCTAAAGAGATCCTGACTACCGGGGGACCCCTTTTTTATGTCGGGGGTTAATGCGGCCCCTTTTAAAGGGTATTGAAGGTCACCCACTACGTACCCATCTACCACCCTCAAACCGATGGCCTAGAGGAGATTTAACAAGACCCAAAGGTCAGGAAAAGGGGGGTTTAGAAAAATTTTCCCCGAAATTTTACCTTGCCCTATTTGTTTTTTCTATTAGGGAATTGCCCCCAAGCTTCTACGGGATTCCCCCCTTCGAATTTTGTACGGTAGGCATCCCCGGGGCCTTTTAGACATCGCCAAGGAGACCTGGAAATTGAAGCCATCCCTAAGGAGCTAATAAGCATTCGCAAAGATGCAGGAGAGGATCACCAGGGGAATGCCCATTGTGAAGGAGAAACCTTTTTGCAAGCTCAGGGGCCCAGTCCAGGGCTATAAAGGTCGGCCCTTTTCAGACAATTCAGCCCAGGGGGACAGAGTTCGGTGTTAGTTCCTACTGTAGAAAAGGCAAATTTCTCGCAAAATGGCAGGGCCCTACGAGATAGTGGAAAAGGTAGGTAGGTAAACTACCGGGGGCCCAACCGGGAGGAGAAAACCCTACCAGGGTTTACCACTAAATTTTTTTTAAAAACCCTGGAAGGATAGGGGCGTCACGGAACCCCGCACCTTGGCCAAACATAGTTCTGGAAGAAGAAAAAACAGAGACCCTGTCGTCTTCCCAGAAAAAGCAGTGCAAGCAATTGTGGAACAGAATAGGGAAAATTTCACAGAGTCCCCAGGTCCACCAAGGTGAATAGAACAAGAGATCATTTCAGAGCCAAGCCAGGGTAAATTTAAAGCAATGGATTCCAAGCCCCGAGGGGAGGTAAAAGTAAAGAGGTACAAAAAATTAAAAACCCGGGATGATCGAGGAATCTAAAAGGGGGTGGTCAAGTCCTATTGGGCTGGTCCCAAAAACCCAATGGAGATGGCGGTTTTGTAATGATTACCGCAAATTAAACAAAAAAATCAAAGGTAGATCCTACCCCAAGCCCCGGGTGGATGAACTTAAAAAGGAAAATTAGGGCCCGCCCTTACATCAGACCCATTCTCACCCAAGGGGTACTGGCAATTCCTTGTTAAGGGGGGAGGGAAAAACACATTTTCCCCCTGAGGGGTCTTTCCACTACATCCCCGGATGCCATTCGTTTGAAGGGGGCCCCCCCAACTTTTCAGAGGCATGGTTAGGGTTTTTACCCCCCCACTAAAACGCACCCCAAAACCGATACATTGTCACTTCATAATACTGGGGAGTCACCCCCTAAAGTCCAAGCTGCCTGGACGCATTTAAAGGAGGGGGGGTTACTATCAACCCCAGCAAGTGTGCCATGGGAATGGAAGAGGCTCGGACTTGGGGTACATAGTGGGAAAGGGGTGATAAAACCTCAATTGAATTAAAATTGAGGCCATTCAGAATGGCCTCGGCCATACAAAAAAACAGGTCAGGGCATTTCTGGGAATTGTGGGGGACTACAGGGGGGTTTTTCCCCAGTTTTTCAGAAAATAGCCCCCCCCCCCCCCCCGGAAAACCCCCTGACCCAATTTGACAAAGGGGAAAAGCAGGGGAAGATAAAGTGGTCCCCAGAGGCTAGAGGCTTTCCAGGAGCAAAAAACATTTCCCTTTGCAAACAGCCTTGGTAAGGGGCCCCCAAATTCTCCCGGGGGAATTTGTCGTGCAACGGACGCGTCCCATGGGGTCCCGGGATTTTAATTTTTCCCAAAAAGTAAATGGGAAGGGAAAATCCCATACCTATCCATAGGAAGTATCCCCACAGACAAAAAAATTCGATCATTAGAAGGAGGGTTTAGCCACAAGGGCCCCGGATTCTCTTCGGTACTATTTTTAGGGCGCAAATTTAATTAGTGTCGGATAATGCCCCCTCGGGTGGCTAAAAAAGGAAAAAAAGGGAAAATGCTCGAGTCACGAGATGGTTTTTTGGCCCCCACAAACTTCAACTTTTTTTGGTTTTTCATAGGGCCAGGGGAAATCCAAGGCAATGCTGAACCCTCTCATTTCACTGCTTTTTTGGCTACAGGTGCCCAGAACCCCTCTTTGGAGGGGGGGGGGGGTATTTTTAGGGGAAACACAAGGGGCCTTTGGTAGATGGGAATATTGCCACCAAAATCCTGGCTTTTGGAATTTTAAAGGGCATAAAAACTGGTCAGCGGGATTAGGGCCCCTGTACGTTTAAAGTAGTTTGGCTGCAACACACAAGCGGTCGGCCTTCATGGAGAGTCAAAAGTGGGGGGGATGACTGCTCCCACTCCGGGATTTTCCGGCGAAATTTTTAAATCCTATTGCCGGGAGATAGGGACATGTTTGAAAATTTCCCCTAGACCAAGAGTAACCACCTTAGGGTAGGGGAAATTTTAAAGTTTCCCTTTTAAAGGACTTTTGCCTTACACCACCCGGGAAATGAGAGCCCGGGGGGCCATACAGGGGCTGTGCCCGCGATAGGTGCCAGGGGGTTGCGCCTAAAAACTGGTTTTGAACCTGGGGTTTTTTGGGTGAAGTAAGCCCTTTTTTTTTTTTTGGTTGCTGCTTGTGTTGTTTGGAGAAACGGATGCCAAGCCCAAAAACGCACCCGTTTTTTTTCCAAATATAGACTGTGGTTTCCCGCTTGTTTTAACCCCCCCATTTTGGGGGCTAATCCCCTCAATATTAAAATAAATTTTAATTTTTAAATTTAAAATAAATAATAAAAATAATAATAAAATTTTTTTATAAATAAAAACACTAAAAAAAAACTCCCACCTCCCCCAAGAAAAAAAAATTACCATGTTTTTTTATTTAGCCCCTCAATATTTTCCAAAACTTTTTCATATGACTGCGTAAACCACCCCATTTTCCCTCTTCTTTAAATTAGTTATTTTTGGCCCCTCCTTTTTAAAAACCTTTTGCTGATTTGAAAGTATTTGCCGCCATTTTAAAAGCAACTTAAAAATAGCTCCCAAAAATGCTCAACTAACTGCCCATTTTTGTGATAAATCTCACAAAAATATTAAGAGTGCTGCTAATGTCGCAACCTCTATCCACTGTGGCCGCCCATTTATACCTTTGTTGTGGGGCCCAACAGAAAGCTTTCAGGTTGTGCGTTGTACAAGCCTGCACTGGACTGCGTGACACAGGGAAAATGTTTTTTTTTCTGCTATATATTTTGAGTTGAAGGTCTGGAGACATACCAGGTTGGGAGTGGGGGGAGGTCACTTGTTTAAGCTTATTAGGGACACCGGGAGAACTGACTATGTTAGTGAGGTAGGTAATTTTATTTAGATGCAAGACAAAAGCCCCCTTGGAAAATTAATGTTGCGTCTGTCACTCATGACCAGTTTACTGCATGCTGTATGATATTCACCATACATTTTAGATTGCTTAGGAAGGTCCCGTTAAAAATAACTAAATGATATCCCTGTTAAATTACCTCAGCGATTGGCTTAAACCAAACATTCTTTCCATTGTTTATATTTTTCTGCAAGACAGTTAGGGCTCGTCCCCAAGGCATACAGCAAATACTGGTCGGATTATCGGCATTTGCTCTGTTTGCTGAGAAATGCCCTCCCCCTCACATACACTTGTTCATATTCTGCTCAAAAACGGGAGGGGGGGGGGGGGGTGGAGAATGAACATGTCCTATGTTTTTTGGAACCGCCGGCGGTCTAAAAAGCTGTCCGGCGGAAAGCCTGTGAAATGAGGACCGCTGCACAGGTCTTCCATAGAGGTCCATTGAAAAGCTTGACAGAGGGTTTACAGATGGTTTTCAAAACCAAAAACGTCTTAAAAACCGTCCAAAAACCCTTGCTGTGGGGACAAGCCCTTAATATTTTCTGTTGCACTAAAAATGAATCGGATACAATATATGTTATTTTAAGGCATCATGACAATAAGTGCCCTGATGACATTTTGTATCAAAATAAATAATTTAGTTACTTTTAAATCTTACACAATTTGCCTCCACACTCTTCTTTTGTTCTGTCTACTTATTTTCAACAGCATGATGAAATAAGGTATTATCTTGGTCATGAGACAGCCCCTTTAAAGTTTGTTGAATGTTTTTGCTATGTAGTTTTTTTTAAGGGGTAACTCTAGCTTTAAACAATGTAAATAAAGATTATTGCTAAATACATTGCTGTTCTGATTTTGCTTCCTTTCAGAAATAGAGCAGTTTTATCTCCACTTGTGTCCCACCATTTTCCCTGCAGAAGTGGCTAGGTTAGTTTAGGTTGGGGACATCACCCCCCCAGTGTGTCTTATCAGCTACACGTGAGCTTGTTTGTTTCCTACTTAAAAAAAATGTAACCCTCCAATCCCAGAAGATCAGCCGCAGGTTTCCCTTGTGGGCTATGTTGGACTCATTGGACTACGTCGGACCAGCGTTGGATTGATTTCTTTAATCAAGTTTATGAAATAGGGCTTTGTCAGGGAGCGTTTATTTAAATAAAATTGTGTATGTTAGTAATGAGTGTCTGACAGATTCCTCTCCATTTCTATCCCTCGGTCTGGTGTTGGCTTTGTGGTTGGTTTTGTCACCCCAAGGCTGACACTAAACCTAAGGGCACTATTGCCTCAGTACCAAGCACCAACATTTCTGGCAAGAGCCGGTAACCGTCAAAGCGGACCTTCTAATGTGAAAAGGTCCACTTCTGGGGTGGCTGCGGGCTGGTATGTTTAGAGTGGGAAGGGGCCAGTATCGATGGACTTTCCTATGATGATAAAAAATCAGACTGCAGCTACCAGTTTTACCATGGCTGGTTATTGGGAAAAAGGAAAGGGGGCCCAATGTTTTTATTAAAAAAAAAATCTTTTATTTATTGAGAATCTTAAAAGGCAGTTAAAGTAAATAATACAGTGGATGCCCATGTTTAGATTCTCAATAAATAAATACATTTTAAGAAAAAAATGACGTGGGATCCCCCTATTTTCCATAACTAGCCAAGTTAAAACTGACATCTGCATCCTGATACTATAAGAGTGGGAAGGTCCATCGATACTGGTCCTTTCCCACTCTAAAAATACCAGCCCGCAGCCCCCCCCAGAAGTGAAGCATCACATTAAAGGTCTGCTTCTGGCGGTTACCCGGGTCTTCCCCGTAAACCCCTTGTGTGTTGGGTACTGGGTTAATAGTGACACAGGGTTAGTGTCAGCCTTGGGCAAAAAAAACCTCTGCTGGCTGAGACCAAGCCCAAAACGCTAGTAATGAAGAGGCATCTGTCAGACACCTCCATTACTAACACTGGAATCAATGGAAAAAAAGACACAAAAGGCACAAAAAAGTTTTTATTTAAATAAACACTCTCCGACAGCAGCCCTCTTTAACCATTTTATAAAAAAAAAAAATGATCCCCCCGCCTTCTCACTCTAACCCCCCTGCTCCTCATTCTAACCCCCATCCTCCTCATTATAACTCCCCGCCTCCTCATTATAACCCCCTCGTCACTATAACCGCAACTCCATCCTCTAACCCCCCCTTCTCACTGTAATCCCTCTTCTCCAAGGACAGATACTCACCAGTCTTCTGCTGCCGGCCGCCTGCAGAGCAGTCTGGGCACTGCTGGAAAGAGGGCAGAGCTTCGGTAGACAGGCGCCCCCTTCGACAGTGATGTACAGAGACACTGATCTGACAGTATCAGTAGAATGGGGCAACAGCAGGGAAGCTTGAGTTTAATGAGCCCCGACATCACTCCAGTCTCTGCAGCCACCAATGGGATAAGTGGCCACAGCGCCCTACAGCCACTCCCCCCACAGTTGCTGCCCATCTGGCAGGGGAAGGATTCATATGCAGCGGCAGCAGGGACTGTGGGAGAAGTGTAGAAAGGAACATAAAATGTTTCAAATCACTGTGCTGCCTGCCTCCTCCCCCCCCCCCCCCCACAGCACTCAGTGGCATCGGGCAGTGTCTCATGACGCTGCTTGATGCCACTTATATGTAAAGAACCTCTTAGAGGTTTGTCACCTGTCCTGGGAGTGCAGGAGGTCTCCCCTATTTGCAGGAGTTTCCTGAACGATCTGAGAGGGTTGGCAAGTATGGTCTTAGTGCTGGTGTTCATTTGGCTTTTTTGCATGAAAATCAGTTCCCATTTAATTTAGCCGATTTCTTGTGTCTGGCCCATTTGTGATGTCAAATTCTCTGACAGCTGCTTATCTCAGGTAACGTGCAGATTTAGCCAAGCTAAACTTGCATTTTAATAAGGGAGCTGGAAGGAATAGCTTTCAGCAGAACAACTATACAGCCATAGACTATGAAGCGTTAACCAGCGAATATCTTCATGGCTGTCATTCTTTTGTGCACTACAAACATTTACAACTATGCAAAAATCATCAGATGCAGCAGTAGGAGAACTTCTGTTTTACACCTTCCAATATACCTTCAAGTAACCCATCATACAGTAAATTGGGGGTTACAGCTTTCAATACCTTAGATCAAACATCCAGAGAATGGCTCAATTATGAGTTGTTTGTAATGGACAATTAAAGGGGTTCTTCACTTGTGACAGTATCTTCTTGTTATAAGGGACCATCAGCAATCAGCTGCAATCTGTGAAAAAACCAATGGTATCAAATAGTATTCAGTTTCTCCCAGCGCCACCACAGGTGAATAGGAGAATTACATAGTGCCCATTGAAATTAATTGGTTGCCATAATAATGGAGGACAGGGGAGTTTCTTCAGAGTGAGAGACACTGTTGGCAATTGCTTTACTATCTGACCAAGAGATAAAGATCCTGTACATAAGACTTTTCGCAGAATTCCCTCAAAAGTTTAGTAAACTATGACATGAACCAGTTCTATAAAGCTGGAGTTTACTCTTTTGGAATATTTTCTTATGGTGGACCCAAGTTACCCAATGTTTCTACCGGTCAGTACTTTATATAACAGATAAATCTAAGGATTTAATAACATTTTCTATCACTTTATATCCAAACCCTGTCTGAAGGCCACCAGACAGACAGCCGAACGAACGGCTTGTGGAGTTTTTGTTTTGCCTTTTCGCCCTCTACTTAGCATCTGCATATCACAAGGCATTATGGGAAAGGGGCTGAGAAGCCCACAGCGCCCTCTATTGGTTGTAACAAATCCTCAATTTGCTTTTGACCCACCGAGTCTTGAGAAAGCAAAAAGGATTTTTGTAGATGAGAGATACTGTGCATTGGCTAAAAAATCCTTTTTGCTTCTCAAGACTCGGTGGTTTCAAAAGCAAAATTGAGGATTTGTTACAACCAACAGAGGGCGCTGTGGGCTTCTCAGCCCCTTTCCCATAATGCCTTGTGATATGCAGATGCTAAGTAGAGGGCGAAAAGGCAAAACAAAAACTCTACAAGCCGTTCGTTCGGTGCCTATCCTTAAGGAGAGATCTTCCCTTCCTGAGCTACCCGATGCCTCCCACACAGCCAGCCACTATATTCTCTAATCAGCACTGAATAGGGACAAAAATCCCGAAACAGCGTTGTCTGTAGATGAGAGATACTGGCTTGGCTAAAAAATCCTTTTTGCTTTCTCAAGACTCGTGGGGTCAAAAGCAAATTGAGGATTTGTTACAACCAACAGAGGGCGCTGTGGGCTTCTCAGCCCCTTTCCCATAATGCCTTGTGAGATTCACTATTTCACTACAGAGCAGCTGTCACGGCGCGCGGCGCCGCAGCTCGCCGCGGCCGTCCCCCTGTGCGTACGGGGTCCGGCACGGCTGCTGCGGCTGTCCGCAGCCGTGGTCCTTCTCCTCTTGCCCGGGAGACCCTGTACTTACCAGTCCCCGCTCCTGTCTCCAACTCTGACAGCCGCCGCGTGCATAATCCCTGCTTAAGGCGCGCGCGCGACGGCTGGTCCGGATTTAAAGGGCCAGCGCGCCTTTAATTGGTTAATTGAAGGCCGCTGGTCCTATATATGGTAGACGCCCCTAGCACTCACTGCCAGTCTGTTGGTGTGTTTTGGAGCGTTTAGAGTGTATAGAGTTCAGCCTTGATTTCCCGTGTACCAGTCCATCTGCTTACGTTCCTGACCTTGCCTGTTTGCCGCCTGCCCTGACCGTCTGCTCGTCTCTGACTACGAACCTCTGCTGCCTGCCCTGACCTTCTGCCTGTCCCCGACTACGCTTCCGGATTACGTCTCTGTACCACTCTGTACCCTGGCCGCCATCGCAAGCAAGTCACGTCAGGGGTAACGACCTGGTAGCCTCACGCCGCAGCAAGTCCATCCCGCTTTGCGGCGGGCTCTGGTGAAAACCGGGGGCTACTTAGACTCCGTTCCCTGGCGTGGCTTAGTCATCATCGCTTGCGTTGGCCCAGCGGATCCACTTCTTCGTTACAGTACAGACTGGCCATGGATTCCGCCAGTAAACCTCTGCCCGATCTCCGGGACGTCACGACAGCTGTCGCCCAGCAGAGCCAGCGTATCGCCAGTGCGGCCCTGAGCAGAAACTTGCCCCGTTTCCCCCACCGGCTGCCGCCTCTGCCCTGCATTTGTTGCCCGGGATC